>JAVJIF010008554.1:0-183210 GCA_038442645.1 Agave tequilana
TCGAATAATAGATCACGTGCTGCTTGCTGTCCTTACGCTGTCCTAAGACAGACTATCGCAAAATCTGAGGCATCGCACATGATCTCAAATGGCTTGGACCAGTCCGGAGGAGAGATGATAGGAGCAGAGATAAGCTCCATTTTCAATTTCTCCCCATGCACTATGGCACCTATATCAAAGATGAAAGACACGTCTTTAGCTAGAAGGTTGTAAGGGTCTAGCAATTTTGCTAAAGTCCTTAATAAAACCTACGATAAAATCCGGCGTGTCCTAAGAAAAGACCGAAGGTCCTTCAGCATCGCGGGAAGTGGAAGTTTCGCTATGATTTCCACCTTGGCCTTGTCTACCTTAATCCCTTCCCTAGATATCTCGTGACCTAGGACAATCCCATGTTGCACCATGAAGTGACACTTTTCCCAATTTAGGGTCAAGTTCTTTTTTGGTGCACCTACTCAGCACTAGCTCCAAGTGATGGAGACACTGGTCAAATGAATTTCCATAGACGGAGAAGTGTCCATGAAAATTTCTAGGAAACGCTCGACCATATCAGGAAAACAAGCTTACATACAACGTTGGAATGTGGCGGGGCATTGCATAGGCCGAAAGCATTCGACGGTAGGCAAATGTCCCAAATGGACACGTGAATGTTGTCTTCTCTTGATCCTCCGGCGCTATAGGAATTTGGTTATACCCTGAATAACGTCCAAAAGCAGTAATACTCATGACCTGCTAATCTTTCCAACATTTGGTCAATGAAAGGGAGGGGAAAATGATCTCTTCCTAGTGGCTCTGCGTTCAACTTGCGGTAGTCTATGCATACTCTCACCTTGGTAGGCAATCGTGTTTGCACTAACTCATGCTTGTCGTTCTCTACCACAGTAAAGCTAGACTTCTTAGGGACCACATGCATTGGGCTAAACCAATTCGCTATCGGAAATGGATAAATGATCCCATTATCTAACAGTTTCACTATTTCGGCGTGTACAGCCTCCTGCATGAGTGGGTTTAGCCTACGCTGTGGATCCCTCTTTGGTCTAACCCTTCCTCTAGATGGATACGATGCGGACTATCGTAGGGCTCAGTCCTTGATACTGCCATAGTCCAACCAATGGCTCCCTATGTCTCCTAAGGGTTGCCAGCAGGTCCTCTTCTGCCTATTGGTCAAATTAGATGCAACTATGACCGGTAACGTCTTTTGTTCACCTAGGTAGGCGTACTTAAGATGTTTGGGCAAGGCTTTTAACTCCAAAGAAGGAGTTGGCTCGATGGGTGGAGGAGTAAGCTAGAATCTCCCATCTCTATAAAAACTCAGATTTGATTCCCATTCGATCTCATCAAGACTGATATCACTTGTTTCTAACTCTTCCTCTTCCTCTGACTCAAATATGATCCTTCATTATGCTCACTCGTCATGTTCTCAATGAGTTAACCTCAAAGGGTTGGTCGGTCACATCGTAGGGATGCTTACCTAGGTTGAAAAACATTGACTTCCTTGGTCATATCCCCAAAAGTCAGTCTCATGAAACCGTTTCTACAATTTATAATTGCATTAGCGGTTGCTAGGAACGGTCTTCCTAAGATAACGGGAGTTTGGGACCTAGGATTAGACACAGGTTGTGTCTCTAAGACAATGAAATCTACTGGGTAAATGAATTCTCCTACCCGTATGAGAACGTCATTGATTTCCCTTAGGAACTTTGATAGAGCGGTCAGCCAACTGAATAGTAACTTGGGTAGGGTGAGTTCACCTAATCCAAGTTGTGATACACGGAGAAAGAAGGGAGCAAATTGATGCTGGCTCCTAAATCGAGGAGTGCTCGATGATTTCGGCTCGACCTATGGTGCAAGAAATGGTGGGGAACCTGGGTCCTTATACTTGATAGGGATCTGGTTGGACAGTAGCTCACTAATGTTAGTGGCTAGAAAACTCTAGGCACATTAGTCTTTCTTTTCTTGGTGCACATGTCCTTAATGAATTTGGCATAACTAGGGACCTGTTGGATTGCATCAAGAAGTGGAATGTGAGCCTAACTTGATTGAACACCTCTAATAATTTCTCCATATGTCCATTATTGTTGCTTCTAAGCCTATTTGGAAATGGAGCTATAGGCTGGTGCAACTGATCTGCTGATTTTCAGCTTCAGTTCCTTGGGACTGGATGGAGAAGGAGTGGAGCTAGATGGAATGGAAGTGGAGCTAGATGGAATGGATGGCTGAGATGGATCCGATGGCATAGATACTGATTACAACTTGTTTCCCAGATCTGAGTGTATGAACCATGTGACACTGATTGGGTCTTGAGCCTCATTGGCTGGCCTAGGATTCCTAGGATTTGGCAATGGTTGACTCGGTAGGGTACCCCTCTGTCTCTCTTGCTGTTCAATTGGAGCTCTATCCTACTTAGGACTTGAGCCAGCGGTCTTGGCTTTGACTAGGGTATCCACCTTCTTTCCAAATTTGAAAGTCTGTCTCCATTTGTGAATTTTGGAAAGACGGTGGAGGATTTTGACTAGGGAAATTTTGTTGATAGGGCGGATTTAGAAGTTGTTGGAGAATTTGGGCCTCACTTGATCATTGTTGCTTGGGCCCCATGAAAAATTGGGATGGTTTCTCCAACCGGGATTGTAGGTGGGCGAATAAGGATGTTGGCAGGCTTGGAAGGCCGCACTCATATGTTCGGGCAAGCTTTGATGTGCGTGAAGACAGGACATTCCTCGAACACATGGTCATATCTTGACAATAAGTACAGCCCGCCGAAGATGTTGGGCTGACTTGGTTCACAGAGACTGGTTCTTTAGTTTCAAGAGCCTCAAGTCTTCGCATAACAGGAGCTAACTTAGCATCGGTTGCTACGTTGGCTCAATGGAATGGATACCTCTTTAGAAGAAGTAGGGTCATTAGTCTAGATTTTTCAGGAGTAGGGTCCCATTGGATGGATTTTCAGCTAATTCCTCAAACAATGTCCATCCTTCATCTTCATTTCTTTTGCAGAAATCCTCTTTGACACATGGATTCTAACAGTTTTAGTAGAATAATCTAATCCATCATAGAGAACTTGGCAAAGTCGCCATTTCTCTATCCCATGGTGAGGACATTGGGCAAGGAGATCCTTAAAACGCGAAAGTATTTCCAAAAGGTTCATTGGCGTGTGCTTATACTGGAAGATATTCTTCCTAATCAGTGCAGTCTTGTGAACGGGATAAAATTTCTTAAGAAGGCCTTAATGAAATTATCCCAAGAAGATATTGAACCGGCCTCTAGACTGTAGAGCCATTTCTTTGCTAAATCCTTCAAAGCAAAGGGGAAACCTAAGTTTGATAGCATCGTCTCCTAACTTAGGTATATTCATCATTTGACATACTTCTTCAAATTCCCTTATGAAGAAATGCATTCTCAGATTCAAGTCCATGAAATTTGGGAAGAGTGTTATGTAGTGGCTTGAGTTCATATGGGTCAACACTTTCGATAGTGAGCTGGATGCAAGAAGGAAGAGAGGTTCTAATAGGATAGAACTATCTTGGAGGGGACTGTGGTTGTGCCATGTTGAGTCGGGCTTGAGCTCGGGTGGTGAACTAGTTCTAGTTAGCCTGGATGTAAGTGGGTCTCTCGACCAAGCGGTCATGCACAATCAGCAAACAAGTTCACCCAATCAATCAAAAAAAAGAAAAACAATAAAAATCCTAATCTAGGGTAAGCCTTGACCTAGACGACTCCTAACTTTAGACTGTCCTTAGGAGGTCTACTGTCGACGTTAACCACAAGCTAATCGGCCAGGTAGGTGGCAAGACCGGTGTTTAGACTGAAAAGGTGTACTATTATGTGTATAAAAATGTATTTGATGTACCCCTTTCTGTCTCCGCTATAGCCTAGGGCTATACCGAGTCGGATCTCAGGGAGAGCTCGCGATGGAAGCTTTAAACGTTAGGTAGTGAAGTGATCAAATAGTATTCTCTTGATTATAAACTTAGTGAAGCAAAAACAAAAGAAACCAAAAGAGGATGGATATGTTCATGGTGGAAGTGGAAAAGAAATCAAGAAGTGATGTGGATGTTGTATTCACAAGAAAAGAATCAGAAACTTAAAAAAAAAGATCCAAGACTAGATTACCTTGCTAGCTTGCCAAAGCTTACCAAACTCCTTGATAATGAAAGAGCTGCCTAATGTTGTCACTCCATAGGCTTAGAAATTCCTCTAGCGTGTTGACCTAATTACTTTCTCTTTGCAGATGGTGGTTTAACCATCGGAGAAGAGAAGATCAACACTTGCAAGATTAACAAAAGCAATCACCCATGAGTAGTGAAGTGGCTAAGCTAGTGGTTAAACTAGTACATGGAATGAAAATCTAGCTACAAGAAGCCATTAAAGAACTAAAACCAAAGCTTGAATTAGATTGCAAGAACTAAACAAAGCAAGTAATAAAGCAAGTAAAGAAAGCACAAGAAACTAGAATCAAACTCAAGTAGAGGAATGGAGGATGGATCAATCCTTGCATAGCTTCAAGTTGTCACCTTGATTACACAAGCTCTCTCCTCACAATCACTCTCTTTTGTAATGAAATCTAGGGATAGAGAAGAAGAGGGAACTAAAGAACAAAACCTAGAGAAAAATGAAAATACAACACCTAAAACTAATCTCCTCTCTTCTCTGATCACTCTTGTACGCAGGTCTTCATGGGGTATTTATAGGAGAACTGAGAAGCTTCCAGAGAGAGGTTTGTTGCCACAAAATCCGGGGATCTAACGGCCCTAGATTGCCGCGCCCACTTGCGTTCCCGCGGCAAGATCGGGCCGTTGGTCCAGATCTTTCTGGTACAGGTCAGTTGGGAAGTGGTTATCCACGTGGACCACTTGGATTCTGAGTTTGTTGCGCGGATCTCTCTAGATCTGGATTGGATTGGCTTTATCTTTAATCTTTAATTAATCACCTTAATTATTGCTAATTAAGGTAATTAATTGACTAACTCTCCTTTAAGTATATACCTGCAAATAAGTAGAGAAGAGGATTAAAAATCACTTATTTATTTGTATTATGCATGGGGATTATGATATAAAATATGCAATATTGAGTACTAATCACACCCCCACATATTCGTTTGCTCGTCCGAGCAAAACAAAGAAAAGAAAATCTATACTACCAGTTTATTACACCACTTTCGCAGGTGACGCGATTGCACTGAGCATGTGCAACAAGCCGTTAAACCTCTAGGTTACCCTAGAGGAGGAGTGTTGTCTCCTGAGGGTTTTCAGCGGAGTACCACACAAAATCCATAAGAAAGAAGACAAATGTTAGTGTTTTGAAAACGCATTTTGAATAAGAGACAAGTTTACGAACTATTTTTGCAAAAATATAAGTGATCCTAGGTCATAAGTCCACCTATAATCATTCTTCCTTAAACTTAGTATCCATGCAAGATCTTGTTTTCAATTAAGGTAAGAATTCAAATTGGATTGAATATTTTATCTTTCATAAAACCTAGATAATATGCACACCGTGCACAGTGAGGTTTCTGGAATTTCAACTCCAACCATCAAGCCATTTATTTATATATATTCTTTTTTTTTCTTTTCTTCCCTTAGTTTTATTAGACTTTCTAATTCACCCATGTAGTGAGCCTATAACCGATGACTCCCAGACCAGATGGTCTTAGGGCACCAGATGAGGAAACATCCCTCGGGTTTAAGGACTCGAGTGAAAAAGGCCACAAAACTAAGAGGGATTATTCTTAATCACCGTTAGGCGTGAATAATCATGCTTCTTGAGGCACAATTACCCAGCTTAATAGGTGAGATCACTGTTAGGCGTGAGTCATCATGCTTCTTGAGGCACAATTTCCCAGCTTAATAGGTGATCTTTATTTATATATATTTTTTTTCTTATTATTATTATTTTTTTTTTTATATATATATATATGGCATTTTTGGTCTTTGTTTCCATCCCAAGAAATGTGTAAGTGTAAAGGGCATATTATCTAAGGCAAAAAATTCCAGATAATAATATCTCACCAATTTTACTTACTTATCCTATAATTTCAAACAAGATCTATTACTTCAACTATGTTTAAGATGTCATAATTAAGGCTTTCTTAATCTCTAAGATACATCTTAATTTTCTTAAAAATAGATCAAAACTTTGTTTCTTATTTCAAAAAGTTTTTATTTTTATTTTTTTTTATTTTTTTATTTTTATTAAAAGAAAAATCTAAAAGAAAATAGAAAATCTACAAAGAAAGATAAAATCTAAAGAAAATAAAACCTAAAAAGAAAATGAAAATCCTAAAAAAAAAAAAAAAAAATCCTATGATCCTATGTTAGTAAACCCTCCCCCACACTTATTTCATGCATTGTCCCCAATGCATCGTGATATATGTATGCATAAAACAAAATGGAAGGGAAAGGAATTATTTACAAGGAATATACAAGTGTAACTCTCACCTGGGTTTTGGTCGCTTCCCTCTGGCCCGTTTCCCATCGTTCCAATGTGTTCTCTTTCTTGAACTCCATTGGGAAACGGTCTGAATTGTTCTTACCCTAGGTGATTCCAGTTTCAATTTGTTGTTATTTTCATTCAAACTCTTTCCACCACATCGTTCACACACAAAGTCCTTATCACCACTCTCACTCAGAATCTCATCACTTCCAGTGTTTAGAAATTTTAACTCCTCTCCATATAATTCTTCAAAGCTCAAGTCAACATCCGGAAGTGGACAATTAGCTATCTTACCCCGAGTTGACTCATCTAAACACATGATCTCATCGGCAAACAAGTCTTCAAATGATATATCAATTGGAGGTTCAAATACAGTCTCAGTTGGCTCATTGAAAGTGAAAGTATCCAAATCAACTTTCCCCGTTTGAAAGGGTACTCGGATAAGAGAATCACAAGGTTGTGACTCATCTTTTGGATCTTCACCTTCCTCCTCACAATTGTTACTAATGAAATTAACCTCAAATGTTTGATCTTTTGTTTTGTGAGGCTGTGTGTGGAAGACATTGTGTTCATGTGTCATGTTACCAAAAGTCAACCTCATTGATCCATTCCGGCAATTAATGATTGCATTTGCAGTAGCCAGGAATGGTCGACCCAGAATGACAGGAATTTGTGCCCTTTGATTGGAATTTGATACTGGTTTTGTTTCAAGGACAACAAAGTCAACAGGATAAAAGAATTCTCTAACTTTGACCAGGACATCTTGAATTACCCCCTTGGGTTTAGTAACAGAGCGATCAGCCAATTGAATGGTCATTTGGGTCGGGAGAAGATCACCTAACCCCAATTGTTGGTACACAGAGAAAGGCAGGAGATTGATACTGGCCCCAAATCAAGAAGTGCCCTATTTATTGTAGTCTGTCCTATGATGCATGAAATAGTGGGGCTCCCTGGGTCTTTGTATTTAACAGGAATTGGACCAGTGAGCAGCTCATTGATGGATGATGCAAGGAAGACTTTTTTAGGGACTTGGGTCTTCCTCTTCTTGGTGCACATTTCCTTCAAAAATTGGCATATGATGGCACTTGTTGAATGGCATCAAGAAGAGGGACATTGATTTGGACCTTATTGAATGTTTCTTTTTTTTTCTCCATGTGAGCATTTGACTTGTTATTTCTCAGCCTATTTGGATATGGTACTATAGGCTTGTATGTATGCTCATCTACCTTTTCTTCACCCTTGGCCTTGAAGTGGATGGCTCTGAACTAGAGGATGGTTTGTCAAAAGTTGGTGACATTGGGACATGAGGAGTTTGCTTTGGTACTGGATGAGATTGTGGACTAGAAACCTTATTGTCAATTTGTTTACCAGATCTCAGGGTATGAATGGCATGACAGTGACTGGGTCCTGAATTTTCAACTTTGGGATTTAGCAATGGCTGGCTTAAGAACAGTCCTTTTTGATTCTCAGCCAATTGCTTGATTTGGACCTTCATTTTATTCAACTCCTGCTCCTGGTTCTTTGTAAAGGTTTCTAGCATTTTTTTCAACTCAGATATTTCAGAATTATTTTGGGGTGGATGTTGAGGATATGGAGATTGGAACTGTGATTGGTAGAATGGTGGAGGATTCTGATAATATGGTGGTGTGTCCTGATATGACTGATATGACTGTGGTGGACTTTGAGATGGATGAACATACAGTGAATTTTGATCAAAACTGGATGAATGAAACTGAGCATTGTATGGATGTGGAAGTGGTGGCATATGACGCTCAGTACCAGACTGACTCCATGGAAAATTTGGATGGTTCTGCCATCCTGAATTGTAAGTATTGGAGTATGGGGGTCTGGTAAATGCTGCATTCATGTTCTCCTGAAATGGGGGCTGATATAATGGACACTCTTCAACAACATGGCTAAGGTCTTGACAATTGGTGCAACCTGGTCTAATTAAAGGTAATGGGTTGACCTGGTTGACCACAGAATTCCCTTTTGACTCAAGCAACTCTATCCTCTTCATTAATTGTGTGATCTTGGTTTCTGAAGCTAGAGAGGATTCTTTGGATTGTGTACCAGTTCTGGAAATGGTGGGAGTCGGTTTATCAGGGCATGACTCCCACTGAATGGTTTTCTCAGTTAGGGTTTCAAAGAGATCCCACCCCTGATGTTCATCTTTCTTCAGAAATTCCCCTTGGCACAAGGATTCTAAAAGTGTTTTTGTTTGGTAATCTAATCCATCATAGATAATCTGGCATAGACGCCATTTCTCTATGCCATGATGGGGACATAGGGCAAGGAGGTCTTTGAAACGCTCAAGATACTTCCAGAAAGGTTCATTTGGTTCTTGCTTGAATTGCATTATGTTTTTTTTCATGAGGGCTGTTTTGTGGATAGAATAGAATTTCCTAAGAAAGACCTTAACAAAATCATCCCATGAAGATATGGAACTGACAGGAAGACTATAAAGCCATTTCTTAGCTAAATCTTTAAGTGCAAACGGTATGAACCGTAACCTAACAGCATCCTCAGAAAGTTGGGATATTCTCATCATTTGGCATACCTCTTCAAACTCACGAATAAAGAGGTACGCGTCCTCAGACTCTAGACCATGGAAGTGGGGAAGTGTACTAATGAATTGTGGTTTCAGCTCAAAATTGTTTCCATTAGGCTCGGGGAGAAGAATGCATGAAGGAATGGAGGTGCGAATCGGATAAAATCGATCCTGAAGTGAGACGTTGTTGGTCATGATGTGAAGTGGATGTGTAAGTGCAAGTGTAGAATTAGGATCACAAAACCACTGTTGTATATACAATCACAAACAACGTGCACCGATCACACCAGCGAAAAAAAAAAATAACAACAAAAAAGAAAAAATCATCCAAGCTTGTCTAGGGTTTCTGGTCCTAGATGACTCCTAAATAGACTGTCCACAGGAGGTTTAGTGTAGACCTTGACTATAAGCAAATCAGCCAGGGAAGGGTAAAGTTGGTGGGAGGTTTTCCGTCCGAAGACGTTCCTTAATTAAGTAACCAACAACCTTCGGGCTTTCGGCCCTCAACCCCTTTCCTAGACACCGATTTTACAGAAGTCAATTTCCAACACTTTTCCCCCTTAGGATAATCTCCTAAGCGAGTCCGGATGTCCCTAGGGCCAACGTCTATCAAATTTATTTACAAGCTTAGGATTGTGAGTACGTGGGGAAAATGATTTCCGGGCTAAGGAAAGGGTAATGACCTCCCCCACCTTATGTTATTTACAGGAATTGCCCTTAGAATTAATTGTGCAAGTGTACGATATAGAAACAAACAAGGTTCACTCCAAGTAAGAAAAATCAAACAAAGAGTGAGTCTTAGTCTATATGCAATGAATCACGTACCTTGTCCCACGCACTCTTCAACAGTAAATTTAAAGTAATTGAAAGACACGTGCCTATAATGCAAGATGTCTAACAATTTTTTAGCAATTATCAACCAATTTCTTACTGTTGAATTAATTAACAGGAATACAGTGAAGTATACAGGAAATGAGTATATATGCAGCAGTATCTTGCAGAGCAGAAGCCCCTGCAAAAATTTGGTTAGAAGTGCACTCTGTTGTGCCGCGTTTCCACGGCAATTCTTGTGGATCCGCGGCACTCCAGAGGGATCCTGGGCTCTGCTTTCTTGAGCAGAGTCCCAGGTCCACTTATATGTTTCTGCTGTAGATATTTTCCTGTTTTCTTCTCCTGTCACCTGCAACAGAGAAGAAGAATCGTTTAGTTTCTCACTTTTAAAAATACCGTCGCTCTCCCCGGCAACGGCGCCAAAAATTGATTTAGATTGAAAAGGTGTACTTATTATGTGTATAAAAATGTATTTGATGTACCCTTTCTTGTCTCCGCTATAGCCTAGGGCTATACCGAGTCGGATCTCAGGGAGAGCTCGCGATGGAAGCTTTAAACGTTAGGTAGTGAAGTGATCAAACTAGTATCCTTCTCTTGATTATAAACTTAGTGAAGCAAAAACAAAAGAAACCAAAAGAGGATGGATATGTTCATGGTGGAAGTGGAAAAGAAATCAAGAAGTGATGTGGATGTTGTATTCACAAGAAAAGAATCAAGAAACTTAAAAAAAAAGATCCAAGACTAGATTACCTTGCTAGCTTGCCAAAGCTTACCAAACTCCTTGATAATGAAAGCTTTGCCTAATGTTGTCACTCCATAGGCTTAGAATTCCTCTAGCGTGTTGACCTAATTACTTTCTCATTTGCAAGATGGTGGTTTAACCATCGGAGAAGAGAAGATCATACACTTGCAAGATTAACAAAAGCAATCACCCATGAGTAGTGAAGTGGCTAAGCTAGTGGTTAAACTAGTACATGGAATGAAAATCTAGCTACAAGAAGCCATTAAAGAACTAAAACAAAGCTTGAATTAGATTGCAAGAACTAAACAAAGCAAGTAATAAAGCAAGTAAAGAAAGCACAAGAAACTAGAATCAAACTCAAGTAGAGGAATGGAGGATGGATCAATCCTTGCATAGCTTCAAGTTGTCACCCTTGATTACACAAGCTCTCTCCCTCACAATCACTCTCTTTTGTAATGAAATCTAGGGATAGAGAAGAAGAGGGAACTAAAGAACAAAACCTAGAGAAAAATGAAAATTACAACACCTAAAACTAATCTCCTCTCTTCTCTGATCACTCTTTGTACGCAGGTCTTCATGGGGTATTTATAGGAGAACTGAGAAGCTTCCAGAGAGAGTTTGTTGCCACAAAATCCGGGGATCTAACGGCCCTAGATTGCCGCGCCCACTTGCGTTCCCGCGGCAAGATCTGGGCCGTTGGTCCAGATCTTTCTGGTACAGGTCAGTTGGGAAGTGGTTATCCACGTGGACCACTTGGATTCTGAGTTTGTTGCGCGGATCTCTCTAGATCTGGATTGGATTTGGCTTTATCTTTAATCTTTTAATTAATCACCTTAATTATTGCTAATTAAGGTAATTAATTGACTAACTCTCCTTTAAGTATATACCTGCAAATAAGTAGAGAAGAGGATTAAAAATCACTTATTTATTTGTATTATGCATGGGGATTATGATATAAAATATGCAATATTGAGTACTAATCAACCGGTGGGAGGTTTTCCGTCAGAGACGTTCCTTAATTAAATAACCACCGTTCTTCGGGCTTTCGGCCCTCAATCCCCTGCCTAGACACCGATTTGACAAGAGTTAATTTCGAACAATTTTCCTCCTTCGGTCAATCTCCTATTGAGTCCGAGTTAACCTAGGGCCAACGTCTAGTCAAATTTTACTTAAGGTTAGGGTTGTGAGTGTGACGGATATGATTTGTGGGCCAAGGAAGGGTGATGAAATCCCCACCTTATCTTGCTTATGGGTTATGCCCTTAAGATGAATTAGTGTACGTGTAAAGCGGTAGAAAAGTAATCACTCAAGAAAGCAGTAAACAACCAAGAGTGTTTCCTAATCTATATGCTATGCAAACGTACCTTGTCGCCAGCACTCTTCAACAGAATTAAAAAAAAATGTAAATAGACACGTGCCCTAAATGCAAGAGTCTAAAATTTTTTTTTTTATTTTCAACAAATGGGTTAATGTTATTAATTAGCAGTTGCAGAGTGATCACAGAGAAATAATATCACAGCAGAAAATAGAATTTTGCACTGCAGAGCAACCTGCAGAAAAATATATCAGTAGTCCACTACAATTGCCGCGGATTCGCGGCTTTTGCCGCGTTTCTGCGGCAAAGTTGTAGGTCCAGGTGCTCTGCCTTCGAGGGCAGAGGCACTGGATAGCTATATGTGCTTTCTGCTGCTCTGTTTTGTTTCTTGTTCTCTGTACCTGCAACAGAAAAGAAAGAATGATTAGAACGAGGAAATCGTGCCGTTCCCTCCCCGGCAACGGCGCCAAAATTTGATTGAGATTTTATAGATTGAAATAGAGTTCAGAATTCTTAGTCTCAATGCGAATCCGCTGTAGCAAGGGCTCAAGCGGGTCGTGATCCTCAGGGAAGATGCGATGCAAGCTTTTCGACTCGATTCCTCTGTGTCTTCAAAAATAGGAGAGAAGAGATTAGATCTTGATATGTATGATGTAAAAGATGTGGTTTTGCTGATTTTCTACCACAACCCTATTGCAAATTAAAGAGCTTGATCTTCATCTTAAGATTGATATGATTCACCCTAGGTTATTACAAATATATCAAGCAAGAAAAATTAATACACGATTCTAACTAAGTTGCATTATTCAAAAACCAACTATGGTTCATCCTAACATCTAGGTACAGCCTAATAGAAGACTAATCTCAAATTTATGCTGTCCTAGTTCTTAAGTTTGAAGTCATGAAAAGTTCTTTTAACATGCAACCTAGATTAAGAATTTTAAGTATTTTTTAATCTTCTAGAATTAGTTGCCTTTAAACCTAGGGTTTCTAGAGATGTTCATGTAGGCTGTCTAAAAATCACCAAGACAAGCCACCAAAACGCAGAGATCCAAGATCCAGGCGCAAGGCTAAATGTGACAATCAAGACGCGAAAGTCCAAACCCGCGTCTCCGCATCAAGGCGCGTTGGCTCAACGCTCGCGTCTCAGCATCAAGGCGCGTTGGCTCAACGCCCGTGTCTCAGCTTCAAGGCGCGTTGGCTCAACGCCCGCGTCTCAGCAACAAGGTGCCCCCATCTTGGTTGAAACCACCCCGATTATGGCGCCATCCACCGCCCATGTAGCGGGGAAGTTGGCCCTCATCGTGGAGCACTTTTAGGGGGCACGATCACCCCCTAAAAACCCTATAAATAGTCCCGTCACTATTGAAGACGAGGACGACAATTATCGGGCAAGGGAGAGATTCCGAAAAAAAAAAAGGAGAGATCATCGACAGAGAGAGAGAAGACCCTTCAGCGAGCTTACTGAGTACTAGCCGCTCTTCGCCTACCTCCTCTTCTAGAGTTTTGGTAGACGGAGCTGAGTTACTCCCTCTACCTGCCAAGGAGAAGATCCCTCGACGGTCCAGAACGGTCATCTGGTCAACGGAGAACAAGATTCACTCTCCACCGCCACCGAAGAACCCAGCACTAAACAAAGGGGGAATTCAAGATTCAATATTCTCCCTCCCTTGTAACCGAAAGATTAAGCCGGCTGTAATTTTTCATCTGATTCAAGGAAATTTTACTCCAGCCCCCTTTTCCGCGTCAAACAAGAGATGGCGACTCCGCTGGGGAATCTGTTTGTTACCGACGAACAAGCTGTGGCGCAGGATGATGTTCTCCGTAAGGGGAAGATGGTCGAAACGCTCGTTGTCGAGTTCGACCAGGCGAAGTATGAAGAGTTCCTCTCTTCTGGCTCCAAGAGCCCAAAGACCCGCGTCTGCCGCAGGGTCTCAACTGAAAAGCTACCCAAAGCCCAATCTGAGGCTCTGCCGGGTGCCGATGCCCACTGTGCCAAGATAAGTTCACGCGCCAACGCCTCCCAGAAGGCCCGCGTGACCTCAGGCACTGCTGTTGCGATCAACCACGTCGCACAGAACACACGCGCCAACGCCTCCCAGAAGGCCCGCGTGGTCCCAGGCACCACTGCTGCTGCGATCAACTGCGTCGCGCAGAATACCCGCGTCAACGTCTCCCAGGAGACCCGCGTGGTGAACACTCTTGGTTCTGTAAACCAGGAGGTTGTTGGTTTCTCCCCTCCTCCACGACACAACCGGAATGCTGAGCGTCGACAGAGGAGACGCGCGCGTCAACTCCAAGTCGGAACCATTGGTTGTCTGACTGGGGTGGACGCGGCGTACAATCTGATGCCTTGCCCGCACCTCGTCCAGTGCGTGAGATCCGCGTTTGGCGACCCAAACGCGAGACTCCTCAAGTTGAGTCCTCTGAGGACCAACTCATCAAACGCCAGGGTGAAACCTCCGCGTCTTTTCAAACGCAGGAAGTACGCACTCGTAGGCGTGGGGCCCAGCAGCCCGCTCTCTCTCAAGCAACTCTGCCCAAACGCATCAGGCAGCAACGCGAGACTCGCGTGCGCGTCATACAGCCGCGTCATGAGAATCGCGTCCCTGAAGTCTGCGTCCAGGCTGAACAGCACATGACTGTCTCCCGTCTTCGACGTTGCGAGACCAGTCTCTTTAATCCCCCTCCCACGGATTTGAGGGATTATTTGACAAGGAAAAGAAGTGCCAATCAAGCCACTTCGTCATGCTGCTGTCAACAGCTCATCCATATGCTCTCTGGATGCCATTATGGATCAGGCATGCACCAGCAGTCCTTAATCAGACAGCTGACCCTGATTCCCCCGTCAGCCAAAAGAAGACGCTCCCACAGAAGGAGAACCTTTTCAGATGTTGAATACCCGGAGCTTACTGCAAACATGACTAGCAGAAGCAAGGGAAAACAACCAATGGTCAACTCAGAGGAATCTGACTCTGAGCCGGAAGGGGTGTATCAACACACTCGCACCCGGACAGGGGCCATTCCCCCAATTGACTATAATGCCTTAGCCCGCGGTATTAGAATGGGTGATTCTCACTCCGCTGTAGTGGAGTCGCAGGCTTCAAACTCTTCCGTCGAGAAGGAGGCTTCCGCCTACATGGCAGACACTCCTGAGGAGACGGCCAGGCGTTTAGAGCAGACGCAGAAGCGCCAGATGGATATAATCGCCTCTCAACAGAGATCCATTGACTCCCTCAAGCATATGCTTGAGAAATTGCTTGAAGAAAGAGCGAGATCTCCTCCTAGACGGCCGAAGGGGAAAGGGAGAAAGGGAGGAAGCCCACCCTCCGAACCTTCCGACGAGACACGACGATCTACCTCGGATGTGTCCAAGCCCTCGTCGCAGGCAAGAAGCGACCAAGACCAGGAGAAGACTCATGCTAAGAGGATGAGTCAATTGGAACGACGCCTCGAGGCCCTTGCCAATCGCAAGGACCTCCAAGAAGCTGGAGTGGTCCGACCCTATCCGGCTGAGTGGGACTTAGTTCCATACCCTCCTGAGTTCAAGGCTCCAACCCTCCAAGCATTCGACGGGAAGGGGTCACCCAACCAGCACATCTACTACTTCAAATCCCAGACCGGGAATGTAGTAGATAATGACGCCATCCTGGCGCGACTGTTCATCGGCACCCTGAAAGGGTTGGCTTTTGAGTGGTTTATGAAGCTCCCGGAGGGTTCTATCAAGAACTGGGGGGATCTGGAGAAGCTGTTCTTAACACGCTTCTTCGAAGATGACTCCGAAGTCACAATGCCCACCCTTTTAGCTACCAAACAGCGGAGAGGGGAGTCCGTCAAATCTTTCGTGGAAAGATTTCGGAACACGGCACTCCGGTGCCCAAGCGGTATGACCCAGGCCACCCTGGTGGAAACATGCCGCCACAATCTCCAAACCTCACTCCTTGCTCAAATAGGAGTTGCTGAAAGCCGCACCTGGAAGCAGTTAGTCCAACAAGGTGAACAGGCTGAGGAGATTGTTGCCCGTGTCAGGGCAGAGGAAGGCAAGCTGCGGCCGGAAAGGTCGACAAGGCGTGCACCGGCACCAGACACCTCCCTCCAGACGAAGCGGAAGGATAATTTGGCGACGGAGACCAAATCTCCCACCAAACCTCAAACAGGCAAGGCAAGTGGCTCTTCAAGCCAGCCACGCCCTAACAAGCAGTATTCCTTCAAGGAGGAACACGTCGATTCGCTCTTCAAGCTACTCAACAAGAGCAATCGACTGAAGCTCCCTGAAATTAGGCGCCCGGAGGAAGTCGGCAAGACCGACAATCCCAACTACTGCATGTACCACAGGATGTTGGAACATCCTACCAAAAGCTGCTACGTCTTCAAGGACATTCTTCAGGCTCTGGTTGACGCGGAGGTGTTAAAACTCCGACCAGAGCAGAAGAAGGTGACGGCCAATGTGACGTCGGTTCTCCAGTTCGGGAGACAACCTCCAGCGCCTGCGGGGGTAACTCCTATTCCAAGGGGAGAATTAAGAGTGGTCAACACAGACCCTCACCAGCAACAGGAGAAGGGCTTGGTAGCCGTCCCTACACCTCAGGGGGAAACCATGTGGGTCCACCCTGACCTCGTCAACGAACAGCAGTGGACTACTGTGACCAACAGGAAGTCCAAAGGCAAGACAAAAGCTTCGTCCTGCCATGTGGTATGTGCCTCCTCCCGAGAATCAGAGGATGATGTTCCCTCACTGACCGACTCAGAAGAGGAAACAATAGTCTTGGCCGCAGAACCCAATCAACCGATGACGGGAACTCGTTCGGGTCAACCCTACTTGAAGCAGTACGGCGAAGTGGCGGTAAACCCTCCGCAACCGGTTGCAGAGCCAACTAGGCCCTCCACGAAGCCACCTGTGGAGAAGCAGAAGGAGACTCGATTCTCTCGAGCCCTTCAAAGAGGCATCGCGGAAGGGTCTTCGGCACCTTACCGCTTTGATGTCCTGGCTCAGCTGGCCAACATTCCGGCACGCATTACCTTGTACGAACTTCTTAGACTATCAAAGTCGACCAGGGAAGCTCTGCAAGAAGCTCTGGCAAATGCTGAGGTCTTCATGACCCAGGTGCCGAAGGAGGAAGATGTAGAGGATTGCCTCCACGCTTCCCAGAATGCCCCCTGCATCACCTTCACGGCAGATGATATGCAGGTGAAAGGGAAGCATGATCGACCCCTGTACTTCACAGGTTACATCGGATCATCTGAGGTGAACCGCATTCAGGTAGATCCAGGGTCCGCATTGAGCATTATGCCCCGCCGAGTCATGCAACACCTCGGCATCCCTACCCACCGTCTGAGCCCTACACAGACGACCATCTACGGGTTCAATGCCAACGGCACCCGTCCGATGGGGAAGATCAAGCTCAAGTGCCAGATTGGGAGCCTCAAGTCGGAGGTGACATGCTACGTCATCAATGCCGACACTTCCTACAATCTGCTGCTGGGACGACCATGGATCTACCGCAACTCCATCGTTCCCTCCACTCTTCACCAAGTCATGAAATACATTGACGCGAGTGGGAAGGTGCAAACGTTGGTTGCCGAAAGGTATCCGTTCAAGGGAGTCGAGAATTATTTCACGGATTCCCTTTTATATCAGGATCCGGTGGATAAAACCCCGCAACTGGAGGCGCCAGACTCTGGTAATGAGGCTGACACTGAGCCCGAGCAAGAAAAGTGCCTGTGGGAGTTAGAACCACTTGTAAAGAGCACTAATAAGCTCGATGTTGATAATACCACCGACGATGCAGGCGGTTGGTATATTAATGAAAGTCTAGACTTTGAATATTTTTCTGCGTGTGCATCCGATTCAATACCGTCGGATACTACTACCGACGTAGACGATGACATCTGGTCGGCAATGGATGCTTTGACATCATTGCATGTACCAGTAAAATCATCTTTCGGGACATACCAGGATAATGGCGATGCGCAGGAATCTATATTCTTGGTTCCGGCAAGACGAAAAGGCCAAAGACCAATACTTTTCGGGCGAATCTCGTCTGAACCGATGCCCCGCGAAGAATCAAAAAGCGAGGAGGAATCCCCTCAGCTCGACCATTATGAATCGAAAGCGCTCAGAATAATGAAGCAAATGGGGTACGATCTAACCAACAAGCCCGGGTTGAACTTCGGCAAAGGAAGGAGGACGCTACTTCGATCCTTTGTGCCAAAAGGGAAGGCCCCCGATTATTATCATCGGACGCGCAGGGGGTTGGGCTATGTATCAACTCCAGTCCCATCAGCCTCTGATTCTCGAGAGTCGTCAAGTCACGATTGCTCTTCAGACACGTCATCGTGGGAGTCAGATGTCAGTGTCGGCAACATCTTCAAAGGGCTTTCAGTAAACATGGTTTCAACAGGCCATCTGGAAGATGAAGATGAAGAAATGATCCAACCTGATACAGATCCTTGGATCAAACATTTGAATGCTCTTTGGGATATCCGCTTTGAACAGCGTGAGCCACCCACAGATGACAAGGTTGTTTAGATCAACCTAGGAGATGAGGCCAACCCCAAGCCCATCTTCATAAGTGACGGCCTGTCGCCTCCAGAGAAGAAGGATCTAATATCTCTTGTACAAGAGTATATAGATGTCTTCGCCTGGAACTATGAGGACATGCCAGGGCTTGATCCACAAGTGGCCATGCACCGCCTCAACATCAATTCGGACGTAAAACCTGTCAAACAACAGCAGCGACGGTTCCGTCCCGAAATAATGGAAGCAATTCAATCAGAAGATCATCGATTCTGGCTTCATCCGGGAAGAACAACATCCCGACTAGGTAGCCAACATCGTCCCCGTCGCCAAGAAGAATGGGAAGATCCGGATCTGCATCGACTTCCGTAATCTAAACGAGGCCTGCCCCAAAGACGAATTCCCATTGCCAATCACAGATGTCATGATTGACAATACTTGTGGATTCGAGCGAATGTCCTTTATGGACGGGTTCTCAGGATACAATCAAATCAAGATGTATCCCGATGACGAAAAGCATACCTCCTTCAGGACTCCTCTAGGGGTATATTGCTACACTGTCATGCCCTTCGGACTGAAAAATGCAGGGGCAACATACCAAAGGGCCATGAACGCCATTTTCCATCAGCAAATGCGGAAAACGGTGGAATGCTATGTCGATGACATCGCGGTGAAAAGTCGCACTAAAGGTGATCACATAGCAGACCTGAAGGTGGTCTTCGACATCATGCGGGCTCATCAATTGAAGATGAACCCCACCAAATCCTTCCTGGGGGTAGCCAGTGGCAAATTCCTAGGATTTGTTGTAACTTCCACAGGAATCCATTTGGATCCAGAGAAAGTCCGCGCTATCCAAGAGATGCAACCCCCCAGAAGCCTCAAGGAGCTCAGGGGATTACAAGGACGATTGCGTACATCCGCAGGTTCATATCAAACCTTTCCGGGAGATGCCAACCCTTCGCCAAGCTGATGAAAAAGGGTGTTTCATTCATTTGGGACGACGCTTGTCAAAAAGTATTTGAGGAGATCAAACACTACCTCACCCAACCACCAGTTCTTGCAGCTCCGGTGTCCGGAAAGCCTTTCCTGATGTACGTCCGAGCAATGGATCATTCCCTGGGAGCTCTACTAGCTCAGAATGATGAACAAGGACGAGAACAGGCAATCTACTATCTGAGTAGAACAATGATTGGAGCCGAACATCGGTACAACCCGATCGAGAAGGAATGTTTGGCACTAGTGTTCGCCATTCAGAAAATGCGACACTATCTGGTAGGCCAGACTATAAATGTCATATCAAAAGTCAATCCTTTGAGGTTACTTATGACAAAGCCTTCTTCACTAAATGGCCGGCTGGCAAAATGGGCCATATTGCTATCACAATATGAGATGCATTTTCTGCCACAAAAGGCTATTAAGGGACAAGCGGTGGCGGACTTCTTAGCTGAACACCCAGATCCGAGGGCAGCCAAGCTCTATGAGGATCTCCCAGACGAGGCCGCCGAAGTCTGCCTGACTCAGACGTTGTTCGAATGTCAAGTATGGCAACTTTTCTTCGACGGTGCATCAAGGACAAGCCCAAAGGGACACATAGTAGCGGGGGTAGGAGTGGTACTCGTCTCCCCACAAAATTATGTGATTCCCCGAGCTGTCTCACTGACCGAGCCCTGCTCCAACAATGTGGCGGAATACAACGCTCTTTTGATTGGGATGCAATTCGCCGATGAGATTGGCGTTAAAAATCTCGAGGCGTACGGTGATTCTAAACTCATCGTCAGCCAAGTTCGCGGAGAGTATGAGGTCAGACATGAAGATCTAGTACCCTATTACAATGCGACAATCCACATGGCCGAGAGGTTTTCAAACTTCTACATCGACCATGTACCGCGCAGGCAAAATGCGCATGCAGATGCACTTGCATCCCTTGCTGCCTCCTTAGCCCTTCCAGCTGGAGTAATGGAGAAAGTATTCGTCTATAGCCACGACCTGTACTGTCCAAAAATTTCACTCGGAGACTGCCCAGGGTCAACGGGAGATCATCACGACAAGGAAACACTTGAAGTGTCAACCGGTCTAGAGCTTAAAGACTGGCGATTCCCCTACATCGACTATGTCTTATACGGCATCTTGCCTGAAGACGCCAGGGAGGCGGCTGCCATCCGAAGGAAAGCCCCCAAATTCTACTATAATGCGATTTCGCGAACATTGTATCGTCGATCGCATGACGGGATCCTGCTCCGATGCCTCTCATCAAAAGAAGCCCAAGGAGTATTGAAAGAAGCCCACGATGGTACGTGCGGAGCCCATCAACCTGGCCCAAAACTGGCACATCGACTCCAAAGGTTGGGTTACTATTGGCCCAAGATGGTTGCCGACGCCGTCGCTTATGCTAAGAGATGTCACGCCTGCCAAATACACGGCGATTTCATCCATCAAGCACCAGGGTACCTCCACTCTACGACCTCTACTTGGCCGTTTGAAATGTGGGGGATGGACGTGGTTGGCCCTATCAGCCCACCATCATCGAAAGGACATCGGTTCATTCTAGCGATAACCGATTACTTCTCAAAGTGGGCCGAAGCTATCCCTTTGAAAGAGGTAAAATCTTCTAACGTGATCAAGTTCGTGAAACATCACGTTATTTACCGCTTCGGTGTGCCTCGGCGTATCATCCATGACAATGGACCCCAGTTCATCAGCCAGGCTTTCCAGAGATTCTGCGCTAAGTTCAGAATCCAGAGTGTGTCCTCAACGGCATACTATCCTGCTGCTAACGGTCTTGCAGAAGCCTTCAATAAGACTATTGGCAAGCTTCTTAAAAAGTTTGTCTCGAAAAGTCAACGAGATTGGGACGATAAGTTGGGTGAATGCTTATGGGCTTATCGCACAACTGTGCGAACCCCGACTAAGGCCACGCCGTTTTCCTTGGTATACGGATGTGAAGCCGTGCTTCCCCTGGGGATCCAAATTCCATCTCTACGCGTCGCCTTGACAGCGGAGATGACGACCGAGGAGAAGCATCGACAGCGACTCCAGGAACTGGAGGCCTTAGACGACAAGCGTCTGCAAGCCCAACAGCAAATCGAGCTCTACCAAGCTCGAATCACCAGAGCCTTCAACAAGAAAGTTAAAATGCGAACTTTCAAGAAAGACGACCTTGTCTTAGCCGTCCGAAGACCTATGGTCATGACGCACAAGACAAAAGGAAAATTTCAACCCAAATGGGAAGGACCATTTGTGGTAGAGTCAGTCTACTCAAATGGGTCATATCGCCTCATAACTTCAAATGGCGATACACTCATGATGCCGATCAATGGCAAATTCTTGAAGAAGTACTATCCTTAATAGTACTCTTCCTCCGATCAAGTTAAAAGTACACCTCTGATCAAACATCCGACGCCCTCGATGGCTAAGGATAGAGGAAAATGTTGGCCTTTAAGCCCGACATAAATCCTTGACAACTCATCATGCTGAGGGGAATAGCATGACTAGCCCAGCTCAAACGGTAGTTGGTAAAGGCATGTCAAACCCGTTGACAGCTGAGGATTTGCTAAAAATCCTAAGGGACACGTTGCCATTTGATCCGACGCCCTCGACGGCTAAGGATAGAGGAAAATGTTGGCCTTTAAGCCCAACATAAATCCTCGACAACTCATCGTGCTGAGGGGAATAGCATGGCTAGCCCAACTCAAACGGTAGTTGGTAAAGGCATGTCAAACCCGTTGATAGCTGAGGGTTTGCTAAAAATCCTAAGTGGACTCGAGTCCACTCTTTCCTCCAAAATCCCTTACCAATTCTCGTCCATAGAATGGTAGGACCACAAAATGCAATCATTACTACGTTAACACTATACCTCTGGTAATGAATACTCTTTGTTGAGTATAAACTTTGCTTGTTAACTCTGCATAGAGTAACAAACTCTCAAATTTGCCAAGTTAACACTATACCTCTGGCATTTCAAATTCCACTTGTCAATTCTCATCAATAGAATGACAGGTCCTCAAATTGCTCTTATCACGAGCCAATTCTTGTCAAGTTAACATTACACCTCTGACAAACTACTGTTTAAGTTAACATTACACCTCTAAGCAGCACTTCAAGTTCCTGCCAGGTTTAATATTACACCTCTGACAGTCACTTTTCTTCAGTCTTCCATATCGAAGCTGAAATGCATGATGCCAAGTTAACAATACACCTCTAGCATCTGAGTCATCGCTAAGTTCAACAATACACCTATGGCCATGACCTTTCCTCGACTTCCTTGTTCAAGCCGAGATGAATGATGCCAAGTTAACACTACACCTCTAGCATCCGAGTCATCGCTAAGTTCAACAATACACCTTTGGCCATGACCTTTCCTCGACTTCTTCGTCTAAGTCGAGATGACCAATGCTAAGTTCAACATCACACCTCTAGCATTACCTCACTGTTAAGTTAAACATTACACCTATGACAGTGACATTCTGAGTTAAGTTAATATCACACCTTTGACTCACATCCTTGTCGAGTTAACACCACACTTCTGACAAGACTATCTCCAATCCGTTAAGTTAATATCACACCTCTAACGGTAAAAGCTTTACTAGATTCCTCGCGGGCCTAGTTTCACTTGTTATTCTCTTCAACAGAATAACAGGTCCACCTAAAGACATTGTTAGGTTAACATTACACCGCTGACAATGTTTTATCAAATTCCCCAGCTGACCTTGAATCAAGTCAATCCCAGACATTTGACAAAAGTTCACCTTCTCTGGGAGTACGCATTCCCCTGTCACTTTCTTTTATAAAGTGGCGGGTCCACCAAAATCATTCTTTTGCTTCTAAAACAAAACATTCAAGACAACAGAAAGAGGCAAAAAAGAAAAGTGTCACTTTTATTGATATTCAAGCATATGAAAGTGATACAAAACGCTCTCTTATACAATAAGATTGAGTGTTACAATTAAGGAGTACAAAGAAGTCCCTCTCTCTCTTAGAGGCCGTACTTACTCCTTGAAGCCGCATCTGATTCCAAATACATGATGTCCGGGAAAATGCCCGACTGTGACGACAATTGGAGTCGGTTGCACCATGGCAACAACGCCAACTCTGAAAGCGCCCTAGCTGACTAAGCTAAGAGCAATGGTGTTCTTGAGGTCCGGTGGCAGCAGAAAGTCCTGCAACCCTTCATTCATCACCATCCCTTTCCCCAGCAGGCCATCTAACGGAATGTCCTCGATGTCACTTCTGGGGTGGGAGAGGAAGAGGATCTTATCCGCCACCGCAACCGCCGGAACCTCCTCGCCGTCATACTTGACCTGACCATCTCTTGCCATCAGACATGGTTGGTGCAGAAGATCTGAAGAGACCTTGGCGAGATCTGGGTCCTCGTCAGAGACATAATATATTCTCTCATAGGTGACGAGGACCATAATATATTCTCTCATAGGTGAACATTGAACAAGCTCGCCGGTTGAAGCATTCTTCCAGGGGACCAGCGAACCTGCAAAGAACAAATAAGAGAATCAGAAAATCTGGAACTTAGTATACTTTAACAAAAGAAAACTAAGTGACAGACGCGGCAGTCATTGAAGACTTCAGACGCGGGAACAACCCGCACGGTCAAACCACCGCGTCGGCAGAAACAGACGCGAGTCAAAACTGTGCCACGCACAGGATTCAAACGCGGCCTCAGTTTGCACCCGCGCTTAATGCACAAGACGCGAAAAACTTCAGAACGCCGAAAATTGCCATCTCTCTGTTGGGTGAACAGGAGTTGCAAGATTCAGGTCTGAAACGCGCCAAGGCAATAGCCATGAGCAAAGCCAGCGTCAAGAGCCCGCGTTCAGAAAAGTTCAAGTCACCAGCACAAATTCCAGAATAGGAATGCACCAGGATTTCATCCAGATGGCTATGCCAAAATACAGGCTATGGACATCATCGGGGTGACATACCAGCAGAAACCTCTGTCCAGAGTTGGCCTCTCTGCATCCAAACGCGGGCGCGCAAGATGATTCGAGAGAGGATTCCTTCTGAAGAGACCAAACAGAGGCATGAGAGCTCTGGGTCATCTTCATCCACGGGGTCACCTTCGCCCATGAAGACGGTTCTCTGAAAGATAACTCAAGGCGAGACTTCTCTCGGAGCAAAACAAATGAAAACAGTCTAAGTTGGATTGTTGAAGAGGGAGAGGGTGCACTCTATTTATAGGCAGTCTCTAATAACTGTCATTAATGGGGCATCAATCGGAACCGTCGCGCACGACTGTCAAAGCCTAATCAAAAACGGACGCGTGGAACGCTGCTTTGGAAACCGTCGAAGTGCGCCGGTTTTTCAACCGCCAGCGTCGGTTCTGCATGCAAGAGCATTAACGCCTAAATCCATTGAGAGGCCGACGCGTGGACAACTGCCTTGGGAAGCAACGGATGACCCGGAACCCCAATCGACAGTGAAGACTTGACGTTCAAAGATCTCCTAAAATCTTTTAAGTCAGGTTGCATTAAACGCAGATGGGAAAGCCGCGTCCCTTCAGCAGACAAGGCTGCGTCTCTTGCGCTTGCCCGATCTGCGCAAAACAGATTCGCGTTATTCAGAACCGCGTTTCGCCTAGGTGATTGACGCCGCGTCTCATTAAAAGGACTAGCGAAATATCAGTTCCTATGAAATGACGGCCGCGTCTCACTTTATGGATCAACGCTGCGTCTCACTCCATGGACTAACGGCCGCGTCTCACTTTATGGATCAAGACCGCGTCTCACTCTGTGATTGACGCCGCGAATGATGACCGCGTCTAGTTCCTGGTGAATGATGACCGCGTCTCACTCTGCGATCGACGCTGCGTCTCATCAAAAGGACTTAGTGAAATCTAAGTTCAGGTGGACTGACGCCGCGTCTCATTAAAAAAAAAAAACTTAGTCCTATCTAAGTTTAGTATTCACATCCAGTGATCAAGAAGTTGGGTTCATCCGCAGCTAAGCAAAGAAGGTGGAGCCAAAAACTTCGAAACTTTTATATCAAAAAAAAAATGATGATAAAAGTGGATACAAAACACTCTTGATAAATTGAGTGTCCTTTTCTTTACAAAAAGAAAAAAGGAAAGAAGGCTAAATGTCCTGGTTCGCCAAAGAACGGATTTGTCCCCTAAGGCGGTGAATCTCGTGTTGGCGTGCCTTTTCAGCTTCCATAATGGCCCGGTCCCGCAGCTCCTCTTCAGATAAGAAACTTCTTGCGGCCAGCTGCGTTCGCAGAGATTCCACCCTGGAAGAATGTAGAGACAGACTCTCTTCAGCTCGCGCCTTAGCAGCTTGTTGCTCCTCAAGCTCCTCTTTGATGGTAACGAGCTTCTTCTCATTGAACGCAAGCACAGCTTCCGCCTTGGCAATGGTGTCCCGAGCCTTGGCAATGGTGTCACGAGCACTGATGATGACTTGCTCAGTGCTCTGCATGGTAAGCTCGGATTCCCTTGAATTGGCGGTTAGTCTTTGACATTCAGCCTGGGAATATTCGAGGCTGCGGGCCTCTGCAGCAATTTGTGCCTCCGCCTCCTGTCGCTCTTGTTCTTGAGCAGTTAGGAGCCTAGTCAAGGTGGCCTGGGCCTCATCAAAGGAGCCAGCATTTTCCAAAGACTCCAGCTCGTGCAGGTCATCTCCCAGTTGCTTCACCACCCGCAGACACGCCTTGGCAAGTGAGGGGCCTCCGGTTAATTCGACGTTCACAGCCAGATTTTTAAGAAGCGTCTGGGCAAACTGGAAGGTACTGTTTCCACGTAAGATGAGATCAATACATGATCCCATCGAAGCGAAGAATTGTTGCACCATCTGACGTGCCAGTTCCCCCATGTCTTCACCACCTTGGAAGCTTCCCGACCCCTTTTCTGTCACGGGATAAGGGATATAGAGCGGATCCTCTCGCACCAGAGCCGTGCTGGCCGTCGATACGGCAAGAGCAAGATTGGCCAATGGCGCTTCCGGAGGTACTACCTCTGCAGGAGCCTCCACGACCAATGAGGGAGTAGTAAGCATGACCTCCTCAGAAACCTCCACCGAGACTTGAGCTGTATGGCCTTCTGGAAGGGTACCAACCATCGGACTCTCCACCTGAGCCCCCTCAGTCCTCTCTGCAAGTTATCGCAGCGTCAGCCACAATGATGGAAAAGCCAAACATTTAAAACGTCAGAGCTGCCTTACCAAGTCGGAGGTCCAGAGGTGTCGAATCCTGCGGGGTAGAATTCTCCCCGGCTTCAGCAGTAACCTCCTCGCCCGGCAGAGTGAGAGCCTCCTCAGCCTCAGTGGTTGCTTCCTCTTCTGGCAGAGTGGAAGGCTCCCCAGTTTCAACAACTGCCCCCTTTGAGGGTATCTCAGCAGCCGAGACCTCAATCCCCTTGGGCCGGGTCAACTCTATCACCATCTCCTCAATATGCGAGGAGGTTGTAGCCTCAGCATCTTCGGCCGACCCTGCAACATAAGAGAAGAATGTTAGAACATCCTCTTCAAATATGTAAAG
Organism: Agave tequilana; assembly: GCA_038442645.1. Classification (NCBI taxonomy): domain Eukaryota; kingdom Viridiplantae; phylum Streptophyta; class Magnoliopsida; order Asparagales; family Asparagaceae; genus Agave; species Agave tequilana. The sequence goes on from JAVJIF010008554.1 coordinate 26,864, forward strand.
AGAAATTAAGACGGAAGATGGAGAGAGTACCTTCAGCAGGGATAATCGCTAGCGGTGATACAGTCGATGGCTCACCCTCATATTGTTCCTCCTCCGAGATGTGGAAGAATTTGCTCTGATCAGGAAGAGCGGGTTCATCGCCATAGTCGATCTCGTCTTCAAAGGCGCTTTCCCCCGATAACGAAGAAGACGACAGCGCAACGTGAGGAAGCTCCGCAATAGGAGCCTTGCCTCCGATCACCCAGTGGTAGGACTAGGGTCAACTGCCCTAGGACTAGAAATGAAGACGCTAGGAGACCCCGGCTGCCGTGCCTCACCTCTCCCTTCATGAGCAGAAGGAAGCTCGGGCTGAGCGGAGAATCCCGGAATCTCAACATCCTCTTCTCCCATTATGTCGACCTCAAGCCGCTCATCATCATCACCAGCGGTGAGTTCGTCAACAAGCTCCCCCTCCTCCACGGTCTTGCGGTGTGACCTAGGGGCACGGACTAGGGTGGGGAAATCTTCATCTTCCGACGGTTCCTCAACCCTGACAAAGACGTCTTCAGGATGAGCCTCAACTCCAGTAGAGGTGCCTTCAGTTTGAGAGACTTCGGCTGTTAAGTCCCTCCGAACCTTCTTTGGGGCAGGCTCAGCAATAGAAGCAGAGCGTCGACGACGCTTGCTCGCCAACTGCTTAGACCTCCTTGCCCGCGGCTCCTCCCTCGTGGCTGGTGGCTCCGCCCTTGTCGCTGGTGGCTCTGCCCTTGCCGGTCGCGGCTCCGCCCTCACTGCTGGGGGCTCCCTCCTCGATCTTCGCCCGACCTCCTTTTGGGCCTTCAGGTACTGTTCTACGAGTTTCGTCGGTTTACTAGAATCAGTCCTGGCCTCGAGACTTGCATTGATGCTCTCAATGCATGAAGACGCCAGAAAAAAGTCTGGCGTTTGGATGGCTTGGGAGTACCAAGTACAGAAGCTGAAACTCGTACGGCACTTGGGCCCCTCGAGAGGTAGACGAAAAGATACTCCCGTCCCTCCAGCCACACTATAGTACCAGGCCCGAGCACCCTCGAACAGGTTCCCTTCGAAGGCGAGTCTAGCATTGGGGTTCCCGACATAGAGCTGATCATAGCCGAACTGTCGAGCGAAGCGACTCGGCATGTACGGCTCAATGGTACATGACGTCCCTTGCCGGAAAAGCACATATCCGGGCCGGATATTTAGCAACCACCAGAAGGCTCCCGCGGATAACCTCGTGAAGTCATCTGGGCCAACAGAATCAACAAGTAGATCCCCGAAAGATGCATCAGGGATCTGGAGGAGGCAGCGATTGAGCTGATAGTTTGCAGGGTCTGAAAGGCACTTCCGGACGTAATATATATAAGGATCACGCCATTTTGAACCCTCCAACCGCTGTACAAAAGGGACAGAACTCTCCCTCCAACGCGCTGCCGTCATCAAAGAAGGGCAATGCATCACGTACCAAGCAATAAGGTACGTGTAAGGCAGCTCGACACGAGGGTTGGGACGCTTCACCGTCGGACTCCCCTCTGAGTCAACGTACGACTTTCCCTCGGAGTCTGCAGTTTTTGGTGGCTCGCAGAAACTCTTAGTGAGCGCCCGCAGCCCGCTCTGAATACCAGCCGCCACGGCCGGGAGAAGGGCTATGGGGTTACCATGAGCCAGGAGCACCGCCGGGTACACCACGTCAGCAACAATGACTTCATGTGGCAGTGTGGGCACCACACAGCGCTTCAGCCACAGCATCAGAAAGCCCGCCAACAGCGCCCGATCGGAGATAGGGGTCCGGGCTTGATGGTGAAAGCTCTCAAAAACCAAGTCAGGGTCAAAACCGTCCTCATTCGACTCCGTGGTGTAGAAACTGTCAGGAGCCTGGTCGATCCTGTCTTCAATCTCCCTGTCAGAGCTGGGATCCAATCGGGTTATCCGATGGTCTTTGGTGTTGACATTATTGAACAAGTAACTGGCCCAAGACAGTTGCTTGACTCCCTGCGACCGCCATTTGGTTATCTGGCCGCAAATGTGGAAGTGACATAGCACTTCCCAGTAGGTCTCATATATGAGGGGAAACTCCTCCTTTACATAGCGAAGCTCCACAGCGGTCGGGACATATTCCTCATAGGGAATATCCCCTGTCGACAGCCCCGAGACCTCGTGCAGCTCGTGCAGAGCAAGGCCCATCTCCCCGACCGGAGTGAAGAACGTCCCCGTCGAAGGATTATAACGCTCTAGAATCCCGAAGAAGTTCTGAGAGCTTTGAGGGATCCCCCACTGCACGGCCCTGACTGCCGAGTACAGACCCACGCGCTTTAGCAGACCCCCGAGCTCGGTAAGGACAAAGCCGACCATCCTGCCCCACCAATAGTTCTCCGTGGAACGGACCCACCCCGGCGCACGGAACCCAACCGGGTAGTCACCCTCCGCCTCCATGAAGGCGTTGAGGAAGGTAGTGCCAAGTTGTGGTATCTCCCCAGCTGGAATCTCAGTCCTGCGCGACCCAGGGAAAAGGCCGATAACTGACTTGTCATGGCTATCATGACGGTATACTTTGTGGGAGCCCAAATCACCGAGAGTGATCTCGGGAACATATCGAGCAAGGTCCCATTCCATCTTCCGAGGGACGGACATATGCTGGAAGTAGGACAGCGGGAACATCCTCTCCATGTCCGGAAGAAAGAATCTTCCACCCTTTATTTGACGGAGCCATTTGTAAGTTCCGTCATATACGCTATGGCCGCCCTCGTGGATACGATCTCCGAAGAAGAAGGCAGGCTTCTCCAGCTTGATGCCAGCATCTGTTGCGAATGCTGCATCAGTCATAAACACCCAAAGAGTTCTCATGTCAACATTTGAGAGCCTCTCTCTGCGATCCGGTGACTTGTCAGCAGTCACAGGAACAGTCCTTTGTAATACAAAAGTCAAATCCCGGTCAGCACCACCTACATGACCAAAGTGGCACTTCTTGGCGAGTGAAGTAGCAGGGCGTGGCGCTGCAAAAAGAAAAGGACACTTAGTTAGATACTCTATCAAAAGCATAGAAAAAATGCTAAGTGTTCATAATCCGAACGCAGAAGAGACACTGGACGCAGGAATTATCAAATCCGCATCCAGACCTGCGCATCCACGCAGAAGAGACACTGGACGCAGGAATTATTAAATCCGCGTCCAGACCTGCGCATCCACGCAGAAGAGACACTGGACGCAGGAATTATCAAATCCGCGTCCAGACCTGCACATCCACGCAGAAGAGGCACTGGACGCAGGAATTATCAAATCCGCGTCCAGACCTATGTGATCGGCGCCTCCACAACATTCTCCTTGATGTCACTTCTGGGGTGCGAAAAGAAGGGAGTTATCCACCTTAACCCTTCCACCACCATAATCGCCAGAAGTTAAGGAGGGTAACTCCCTTCCTTTCACATCCCCAGATGTCAAAGTGCTTGGACTCGGGTGCCAGATTCATCAAAATCAACAGCTGATGAAACAGAACGCAAGGATCAAATCCGCGTTCTGTAAACTAAGTCCGCGTCTGAACCCTTCACAAATAGAAAATATTCTAAGTGAAGAATCTGAAGCGCAGGACTCAAGGGCGCGAGGGTCCAAACCCGCGCCTCGGTTATCAACCCAAAGACTGCGTCTGGGAATCAAACACGATTTAAAATTCGCGTGTTAAGGGTTCTTAAAAGTTCTTTGAACTTTCTTTAATGGCGAAACTTCCTCCTAAAAGGCCTTTACCTTGGAGACCTGGGAGAACGACGTCCTGTGCAGAGGAGGAGCTGCCCCTCTGGACCTCGGCAATAGTCGCCTTGGAGGACGACGCGGTCGGCTTGGCCTTGGGTGCCATTGGTGATCAGAGGTCAATGAAGAAGATGAGCAGTAATGGAGAAGAAGAACTCTCTTAAATCTCTGAGTAAGCGCGTTCGGAGAAGAAGACAAATCTCTCTAACTGTGGCCTTTTATAGGCACAAAGATTCGCGAAGATACGCGGCGTCTGGCCCGATAGACGCTGCAGCGAGTCGCCACATGACGCGTGTAACCAGATCATTTCTGAACAGAGAAGATCATGCGTCGTGACCCCGCCGCGAGTCATCATTCGACACGTGGAGCAGTTCATTTAATGAACCGGGAAATCCGCGCGCCTAAAGGCGAAATCCCGTCGGTTCCCCAGGCCAACTGGCAGAGCAATCATGACGTGGCACGGACTCGCACCCGACGGCCATGTCTCTTCGATGGATATGCCCCGTCAGCATCGCCATAAATGCGCCTAGACAATCGCGTCTATATTCAAGAGATGCGTCTCTCCGAAGTTCGCGTCTTCAGCTGAACATCGTGTCTGCCTTGTGAAGATCAGTCGCGTTTCCATCTCGCTAAGAAGTCGCGTCTTTAAAGCAGCCTCGTCTCTGCTTTTCAAAAAAGGAACCTGCGTTCAGTCCCTGCTTCTGCAAATCAGTTCAACAGTACACTGGCACAAGCAGAAGGCCAACCACTCCTGGTCAAAAGCGCACTCGTGACAGACTAAAAGCAATCGGGGAGGTTTAGACTGTGTATCTAGACACTCAACATGATCAACTCTGGGGGATTCAAAGAGTTCAACAGTACACTCACGAAGACCAACTCCAGATAAGATTAAACCCGGAGCATCAATAGTCTAGTCACGAAGGCGAACTCAGCTAGAGTCCAAAGTATTTCGAAATCCGTCCCAGTTAACTGCGGAATATCGAAAACTTTGGAGGGGGTCCTGTAGGCTGTCTAAAAATCACCAAGACAAGCCACCAAAACGCAGAGATTCAAGATCCAGGCGCAAGGCTAAATGTGACAATCAAGACGCGAAAGTCCAAACCCGCGTCTCCGCATCAAGGCGCGTTGGCTCAACGCCCGCGTCTCAGCATCAAGGCGCGTTGGCTCAACGCCCGCGTCTCAGCTTCAAGGCGCGTTGGCTCAACGCCCGCGTCTCAGCAACAAGGTGCCCCCACCTTGGTTGTAACCACCCCGATTATGGCGCCATCCACCGCCCATGTAGCGGGGAAGTTGGCCCTCATCGTGGAGCACTTTTAGGGGGCACGATCACCCCCTAAAAACCCTATAAATAGTCCCGTCACTATTGAAGACGAGGACGACAATTATCGGGCAAGGGAGAGATTCCGAAAAAAAAAAGAAGGAGAGATCATCGACAGAGAGAGAGAAGACCCTTCAGCGAGCTTACTGAGTACTAGCCGCTCTTCGCCTACCTCCTCTTCTAGAGTTTTGGTAGACGGAGCTGAGTTACTCCCTCTACCTGCCAAGGAGAAGATCCCTCGACGGTCCAGAACGGTCATCTGGTCAACGGAGAACAAGATTCACTCTCCACCGCCACCGAAGAACCCAGCACTAAATAAAGGGGGAATTCAAGATTCAATATTCTCCCTCCCTTGTAACCGGAAGATTAAGCCGGCTGTAATTTTTCATCTGATTCAAGGAAATTTTACTCCAGCCCCCTTTTCCGCGTCAAACAGTTCATTAATCAGATCAAGTTTTAATTGCTCTAGGGTTGCTTTAAGAATCTCAGCAAACCACTAAGAGGATTAGTTCTTCATCATTATTTTTTTCTTTTCAAATTATTTATATTTTTTTATTTTTTATTTAATGAGAAAGATTGCAAAATAAAGAAAAAGAAAGCAAGAAGAGATCACAGATTGAAAATCAAAGAGATCACAAAAAGAAATAAACTTTGCAGAAATTAAAAGAGAACAAAAGAGTGACCTTTATTTCAGATGAATTTCCGGTTACACAATCGTCTCCTTCTTCTCCACAACGAGCATGAAATAAAAATTACAACTTTAAATAAAAGTGGCTAAAGAAAACCCTAATCGTCTCTGGATGCCCCTCTCTGCTGCGCCTGCAGAGATATTTATAGTGCAGAATGTAGAGGAGTCCCGGATGAAGTCGCCAACGAAATCTGGTAGCCTGACTCATCCACTTTGCCGCAAAAACCAAGTTTTGCCGCGGATTTGCGGCAATTTAGTGACGTCTGGCCACGTGCTTTGGCGCGTGGCCTCTCCTGGTCCGTCCATGTGGGATTTTGCTTCTGGAATATGTATCCTGGCCTTTTAATCTGGATTTTCGAGATAACTTGGTAATCAAGTTACCCTTAATCCAGATTTCTTTAAATCCTCTTTCCACGAAATTCTTCTTTATCTTGGGCTTTTATCCTCATCTGCAAGTGTTTAGGGTTGGATAGAAGTCTATCCTTCCCTTATCTCTGATATTTGCAATTTTTAGCCCTTGTATTTGCATTTTGACTCTTTGTATTTGCGCTTTTTCATCTGGGCTTCAAACATGGGCTTGGATCTGGGTTTTTGGGCTCTTTAAGCTTTATTTCTTATTAAATTGATAATTCGAGGCCTGTACACATTAAATAACGAAATATTAATAAATGTGCATTATAATATGAATAAATGTGCAAATGTGATGGTATATATGATGACAATTATGCATTTTTCACTACCTATCAGTGACTATTAAGAATAAGTATCCCTTGCCAGAATCGATGATTTATTCGATCAACTTTGTGGTGCAGCAATATTTTCCGATTGGATGTTCATTCTGGTTATCATCAATTGAAGGTGAAAGCATCAGATATTCCAAAGACTGCTTTTCGCACGAGATATAGATCCTATGAGTTCCTGGTAACGCCTTTTGGACTCACCAATGCCCCAGCGATCTTCATGGATCTGATGAATAGAGTGTTCTCTTCTTATTTGGATAAGTTTGTAATAATTTTCATTGATGATATCCTTATTTATCCAAAAACTCGGGGAGAACATGCAGCACATTTAAGGACCGCGCTGCAGAAGCTGAGAGAGAAATAATTATACGAGAATTTGAGTAAATGTGCCTTTTGGCTGGAAAGTGTTGACTTCCTTGGACATATTATTTCAGGTCAAGGAATAGGAGTGGACCTAAAGAAACTGAAAGCGGTAGAAAAGTGACCGACTCCTAAATCGGTAACAGAGGTGAGATAATTCTTGAGCTTAGCTGGATATTATAGAAAGTTTCTGAAAGAGTTTTCAAAGATTGCGAGACCCTTGACACATTTGACCAAGAAAGGGAAGAACTTTAATTGGACAGAAGATTATGAGGCAGCGTTTGTTGAACTAAAGCACAGGTTGACAACCGCACTGATTCTTGCTATTCCAGGTTAGTTGGGTGGTTTTGTTATACATAGTGATGCATCAGGACATGGGCTTAGTTGTGTGCTTATGCAACATGATAGAGTGGTGGCCTATGCCTCAAGACAACTCAAATCCCATGAGCAGAACTAACCAACCCATGACTTAGAATTGGCGGCTGTTATATTCACCCTGAAGATTTGGCGACATTATTTACTGGGAACTCCAGTGGAGATTTTCACGGACCATAAGAGTCTGAAATATATTTTCACTCAGAAAGAGTTAAATATGAGACAGAGAAGATGGTTGAAACTCATGGCAGAATATGATTTGAGTCTTCAATACCACCCAGGACGAGTGAATATGGTGCCAGATGCGCTAAGTAGGAGACCAGCTGCTACGATCCTCACTAAACAGAAGAAATTGATTGAGAAAATGAGAAGATTAACCCTGAAAGTTGTTATACCAGGAGCAGTAGCTCATTGTATGGCACTACAACTCCAGTCATCTTTAATAGACAAGATAAAGGAAGCTTAGGCAGGTGACAAACAACTCCAAAAATTCAGGGGCCAGGTGGAAGCTGGATTGAGAACTGATTTACTTCTTCATAGAGATGGCTCTTTGAGATATGGTGCACGGTTATGTGTGCCTAAGGGAGATGTTAGACAAGAGTTATTAGTAGAAGCTCATAACTCTCCGTATAATATTCATCCTGGTGGAACAAAGATGTATCAGGATCTTAAGCAACATTTTTGGTGGCATAGGATGAAAAGAGAAATAGTCAGATTTATATCTAAATGCCTAGTCTGCCAACAAGTAAAAGCAGAGCACCAACCGCTGGTTTCTTGCAACCACTTCCTATTCCTGAATGGAAGTGGGAACATATTATTATGAATTTTGTGACTGCACTGCAAAAAAGTTCAAAAGGTCACATGCTATTTGGGTGATAGTTGACAGACTGACCAAGAGCGCTCACTTTATCCCTTTTAGAGTAGGACAGTCTATTGATATTTTGGCAGAACGATATATGTAGGAGATAGTGTGATTTTTAGTTTTCTTTTAATTCTTAGTTTAGAATTCTACTCCAAAACTAACATTCTCCTCTTTATTTAGTTTTTTCTTTTCTTTTGTAAATAAAACAACAATAACATTATCATCTTTTCTTTTACCATCTTCTTCACATCTTCTAAACTTAACCTTTTTATTTTCTTTTTCTAAAACTGAGAAGAAATTCCTAACATATTTTTGTAAACTCAAAAAGAAACGAACTTACTTAAAAGCTTCCATCGCTAGTCCCACTTTATGAATCACGACCCTCATAGACACTTACTATCACAGTAGTATTGAGAACTTGCACTTCTATTTTGTATTTCTGAAATATTGTATTATTGTGTGCAGGTTAAACCTCAATCAAATTTTGGCACCGTTGCTGGGGGGGACGATAAGTGTTCATTTCTTTTATAATTTACTTAAACAATTTAACCTGTTCTTTATTTTTGTATGTCAGGGCTGAATTCAGGAATCGAAGAGCTGCAGTTGACATATTGCTACTCTGTGCCCTGCCCAAGAAGGCAGAGCATCAGAGCCCACAATTGTGCCGTGCAAACGCGGCAAAAGCCGTGTTTTCGCGGCATTTGTGGTGAACTACTGATTGATCTTTTTGCAGGTGCTTTCACACTGTAAAATATAGCTTCTACATGTGTTATATTTCCTTATTAATTTATTTTGCACACTGTATTTAATTCAACAGTAAAGTGATTGTTTGTAAAATGTTAAAAATGGTTTAGACTTGTATTTAGGCTCGTGTCTAATTCATTTATCTTTTACATTACTGTTGAAGAGTGCTGGAGCAAAGGTATGTGTGCATAGCATTTAGTATAAGGTTCATTCTTGTATGAAATATTGCTTGAGTGTTACTTTTTCTATATACTTGTATACTGCACTAAACTGAACTAAAGGCTTGTCCTATAAACAAGATAAGGTGGGGAAGTTACCCTCCCTTAGCCCACAAACAATCTCCTCACTCACTAATCCAAGCCTAACTAAAACTGAGTAGACGTTGGCCCTATGGACATCTCGAACTCAAATAGGAGACTGACCTAAGGGGGAAGTTGTTAGAAGTTGACTCTTACCAAATCAGTATCTAAGGTTGGGGATTGAGGGGCGAAACCCCAAAGATTAGTGGTTTAGCATAATTAGGCCCGTTTCTTAGGCATAAATATCTCCCACTGATCTTGCTCCTACCTGGCCGATTAACTTGTGGTTAAATTCTGCAATATACCCTCCGTGGACAGTTTAACCAGTTAGGAGTCGTCTAAGTCTAAGATTTACCCTAACTTAGGCTAGATTTTTTTTTCCTTTTTATTTGTTTGTTTGTTTGCCTATTTTTGTTTTTTATTTTTGACATCTTAGTGATATGGATTATAATTACAATTATTCATATACAAATAGTGATCCATATTTCACCCCGACCTCTTTTGACTCGGATATTAGCAACCCGGTATATCATAACTTTAACTAATCAAGTATGCTAGATTGGTCTTATCCGAATCAATATATACCCCAGTCTCAAAACTATGAAAAAGACTGCAATAATTATCACCACTCTTCACAGAGTCAGTGGGGATATAACTCCCCTGAGTCATACAGTCAACCACCTTACCAACATCCAACTTCATATACTCCTCCCGAAAAATCATTAGGAGAATCAATTAACTGAGAAAAGAGGATGGAAGCTTAGAAGAGCTTGAGCGACGAATTCAAATTCTAGAAGATTTAAAATCCTGTCAAAATTTTCAAATCAAAGATCCTTACTCTATTTTTCAAGAAGAACATACCAACTAAGAAAAGAGTACAGAATTCATGATTCAATTCCAAAGTGATCCCTTAAATATGATAGAAGTAAGACTTAGTCGATTGAAAAACATATGTAGGAATAAGAAAACTCTCCCTACCCAATCTTTGATTATTCTCGATACTTCTAACCATGTTGATGGAAACAAAGAATCATGTAATCTTGAAGACTTTGACCAAGATTCAATTTCATCACATAAACTTGAGCTTGACCAATTTCAAATCTTGGACAAATTGACAAGCTTTTCATTTAATGAGATTGAATTTGAATGTGAATGTGACCCCGATCCCTAACCTTGTGATTCAGATCCCATCCTCGAATCTATGTTGACTCCGGTATCCTTACCCAATTTGGACCAATTTCTCGAGCCAACATTTATTCGCGTACCTATAGATCTAAAAATTGAATCACCAATTTTGGATAGTCACATTCCATTGATGGGAAAAGAATGTGAATTTCAATTTTTAGATTTGGACTCAACTCTTGAACCAAAACTGTCTCCGAACCCAAAGCTGATTTTCTCGAGTTAGTATTGGTTCCCGGGCCAATCTTTCTTGAGCTCAAGTCAGCCATTCCACCAAGTCATATTCTTTTGTTGGACATAGGTACAGATCATGATGACTCCGTGATGATTTTTCCAGACTGGTCATGTAAAGGGAATAAGTTTCATGATAGGATCTTTCATGATCCTATTCATATTGGGGATTATAATTATGTAAATAGAAAAGAGGCTAATAAAGGTGGGTTCCGTGAACCACCATATTTTTTTGATTGGGTAGCAACACTTGGCCCAATCCGACCACCTCTGGAACCACCACCTTGAGAAAACATTATCCTTCCTTTTCTTATTTTTCATGCATTTAAACATTCATTCATACATTGAGAACAATGCATGTGATAGGTGTGGGGGAGGATTCTAACATAACATATGTTTTCTTTTTATTTAAAATAAAAAACTAACACTTTTTCTTTCTTTTAAACTTTTTTTTGAAAAGGGAGTCATATTTTGATATATTTTTTGTAAGAAATTAAGTCAATTTTAAAAAATAGGAGAATCATAATTAGAATTTCTTATTTTTGGTCAAAATAAGATTATTTGTTTGATTTCTAGAGTTAGGAAGAAAATTTGAAAAGTAATTTAGCCTTGATTTTTACCTTGATGAAATATGCATGCTTTATACACTTACTCGCAGGGCTCATAAACAAATATTCATATGCCTTATATAAAAAGAAAAAAGAAAAAAAGAAAAGAAAAAAATATATATACTTATATCCTCTGATTAAACTAGGTACTTGTGCCTCATAAAGCATAAATATTCAGGCCTAAAAGGGGTACAGTTTATAAATAAAAATCCTTAGTTTTGTGACCTTTTTTGTTCGAGTGATTAAGTCCTTGGGGTGTTTTCTCACCTGGTGCCTTAAGACTATCCGGTTTGGGTGTCACCGACTAAAGGCTCGTTACATGGGCAAATTAGAAAGCTTAATAGAACTAAAGAATAATATCACCAAAAATAAAAAATAAAAAATAAAGCAGAAGAGTTAGAGTTAAAAAACCCCGTGTCAAAATTTCACGGTCACAAAGGTGCATATGACTTAGGACAAAATAATAGACTAGATGAGAAATACAGTTTGACTTCTTGTCTTAATTGATAACAAGTTTTTGAATAAAGATTAAGTTTAGGAATAAAAAGTTCAGTTTTTCTATAACTTATAAATTACTTAATTCTTACAATAATACTTCAAATATTTTTCTCTTTCAAAAAGTGTTTTCAAAATACTAATACTTTATTTCTCTTTATTTATGGATTTTGCGGGTGTAATCCACTGAAAACCCTCACGAGACAAAACTATCCTCTAGGAAAACCTAGAGGTTTAACGGCTTGTTGCACATGCTCAGTGCAATCACATGACCTGTGAAAGTGGTCTAATAATCTTTGGTTTAGTTTTGTTATTTTGCTCGAGGACGAGCAAAAGATAGATGTGGAGGGGTGATCGTACACATATTTTGCATTCTTTTCATTACACTCCTACATTTATCATGTAATAAATCTGCTAATTTTTTTGTCTTAAATGTCTATTTTGCAGAAGATAATCATGGAGAGAAAGAGGATTAAATCAAAAAAATACCAGTTAAAATCAGATTTAACTGATCTATTTGATTAGCTGAGGATGATCCCATATCTAGTCAGTTAAAAATCAGATTTTGATGAATCAATTCGATTAACTTAAAGATATATGAGGATAATATATGAGGATATCATCACATCCAGAATAAATCAAGCATTGGGGCAAATATTCGCTAAAGATCAGAGTAAATCAGAAAGATAACACCAAATGAAAACTGAAAAAATTCAGATTTTTATAAATCCATTTTGATTAGCTAAAAATCAACCGAGGATAATGTCAAATATAGAGTCTAAATTCAAAATTCAAAGGGATAAATGGATAGAAGAAGATCAACGGATGAAATGAAGCAATTTTGACTCGAATTCATACTCGATACATTTAGTATCTGAATCATAGCTTTCACTACCGAAATTCAAATCTGATGATTCAAGATAATCCAGAAAGAAGAATTAAAGGGATACAACTCTTACGTTGATCACTATTTCTAATTCTATCAGTTGATAAGTTATATTCAGCAATTAACACGCCAACAAGTTACAGATTAGAATTGAATATCTACATCAAATCAAGTTTGGAGATAATGGAGGATTCAAATTCAGAAATAGTCAGCTCTTCTTATCTTTCAACTCGTTTTATTATCCATTTCTATGCCATAAATATTCAGAAATACTCCACACATCAGAGGCAGAGGACGATTAAGTAGAGAGTAGAATAGATTCTTGTATAGGTTTAACCTAGATTCTTCTTTTTCTTTTATGTAATTTTTTATTTTATTTATGTAATTGACAGGAGAGGAGAGTTTCATGGAGGAATGAGAGCAAGCTTGTACTGAAGGTGATACCAGTGTAAGTAAGTCTTTTCTTTCATTATTATTTGAATCAAATCAAGGTTTTTTCTTCTTTACTCTTATTTTTGTTTACTTTCCTCTAATGTGTTTGCAATCCAAGTGAATCCGTTAGCCTCGAGACTGCTTCACCATTGCAAGTGCCCTTGATGACCTATGGTGATGAACGACCATTCTTTTACTAGTTTAGCTTGCTCTTTTATTTGTAGTGTAGATCGGGAACGGGGAAGATCCTGTACGCCATACTTGATCGCCTTTAGAGACTAGGTAAGTCGTAGCGACAGATCCAAGGTATATAAGCATGAAAGAGGTAAGTAAGAATTTTAGTTTTCTTTTAATTCTTAGTTTAGAATTCTACTCTAAAACCAACATTCTCCTCATTATTTAGTTTTTTCCTTTTCTTTTGTACATAAAACAACAACAACATTATCTTTTCTTTTACCATCTTCTTCACATCTTCTAAACTTAACATTTTTGTTTTCTTTTTCTAAAACTAAGAAGAAATTTCTAACATATTTTTGTAAACTCAAAAAGAAATGAACTTACTTAAAAGATTCCATCGCTAGTCCCTCCTTGTGGATCACGACCCGCATAACTACTTGCTACCGTAGTAATATTGAGAACTTGCACCTCTATTTTGTATTTCTGAAATTTTGTATTTTTATGTGTAGGTTAAACCTCAATCAAATATTCTATTACACTAGACACAGTCATTATTACATGAATACTTTATTATACCAGGTACTGTTATTTCATGTGCTTGTATCACTGTTATACGGACACTATTATTCTATGTACTAGTATCATCGTTACACGGACACCCTAGTATAAAGGACACACTGTTATTTCATGTAAACACTTGTTACACTAGACATTGTTATTTCATATACTTGTATACTTGTTACATGGATCCTGTGTTACACTGGATGTTACAAGGATTCACCTGTTTATATGCTTTGATTGTTCCTGTATTCTTATTGCACGACTTACTGAATACAATATATGATTGTATAATCCTGATACGGATATGATATTCCTATTACTGGACTTGTGAGCTGTTGAATCCGATGTATGGAACAAAGTGCCACGTGGATCTAAGCTACGGGGGCCACTTGAATCCCACATCTCTTGTTTCTCATTTTCTGTTATCTTATTTCATGCTATCAATAGAGCTCATGTCCTGTTATTGTGTTACATGTACTATGCACTATTCTTGTTCCTGATACACTCTGTAGTTTAAATATAATAAATAGAACATAGGGATGGGGGAGACTTGACGGTTGACTGGATCTTATCGGGTAGATGTCTGGATCTATTATAGTCCTACTGCAGGAGACGTGATGGTGCTGCCTACTGATTGTTATAGCTCATTTAGCTCCTGTTTCCCGTTACTTATTTTGCTTTAGCGGGCCAACCCTGATCTCAGTAACCAGGAAACTATTTAAGGTCACGATCCTGGGTATACACGGGATACACCCACTTGATTAGAGCTCCTCGACCATTGGGTTTCCAATTAACATAATAAAATAATAAACAATAGTGATATTAGGAACGCTTATTATTTGGTCACTCTCTCGTTCAAATAATGGTACCTGTATGCCATATTCAGATAGGTTCGGTTGGAGTACATGCTCCGATATAAACTTTCAGTGGTATAGGATACTGGAAGAGATTGATTAAAATATCAGAAGATACTGATTGTTATTATTGTATAAATAACATGACTTACTCGATGCATATATATTATTATTCATTTATACTTGTTACACTGCCTGATATTTTATCCACCATCTTGTCACATGTATACTGTGTGCTTCACATGGAGACACAATTTATATACACAAACACTCTGTATTTTATGTATTCTCTATTTCATGTATTCATGTATAAATATTTTTATCATGATACCATCATGCTATTGTTACATTAGTTTAAACAATAAATATACTATAACTAATACTTAATACATGCTCATTAAACAACTTGATTTTATTAATATATAATTAAATCATGTATCTTGTTACTCATATTGATCATACCATATAAACGGCACAACTCCTACTAATTATCAGAGCATAATAACATAAGGTTGGTGATATATAAGACTTTTTCCAATAATATTAATTGATATTAATGTTATATAATTAGATAATATTATAGAACTAATACCGTTGTAACATATTAGGAATTTATAATGTTACAGTGTTAATTGTTGGCGCAAAAGCCCATCACTTTAGCTTTGATGATGATTAAATGATGTAGTTATAGTACTAATTATCTTGTATTTATTAAGTTTCAGATATTCAATCAAAATCTTGGTCGATGTTTAGGTTCAACAAAAGATTCGAAGTTAAGTTTTGAAGCTAGCACGTGTTGATTCAAGAGCTCGCGCTTCAAGATCGCATCAAGTACTCAAAGAGGAGTCTAACTCATTTGGATTAAGTTTGGTTCAAGTCAAGAGGAAGAGAAGATTTTTAAGAGAAGAATTTCGAGAAGACTTGAAGCCTAGTTTGTAAGCTTAAGATTTTGTTTTAGGATAAAATGTAAAGGATAGATTAGTTGTGGATTGCTCAAGCTCATACACAAAAAAAAAAAAAAAAATCATATCTTTCATGATTAAGTTTTGTTTTTTGGAAGATATATGTTTTAGTTTTAGTTTTGGTTTTGATGTTAAAGAATACATCTTTTGTTTTCATGAATAGATTTCATCAAAACAAGTTTACATGGTTTATATGTATATTGAATTTCATCCATATACATTATTACTTCATATTGTTTAAATAACTTATTTTGATGAGTTTATATCATGAGTTTAAGTTTTGTATTTATCAAAAATTATTTTGAGCTTATTGTCAAAAACAAGTATATTTCAACTTCTTTGTGTATTAGATTCTATCCATACACAATATACTTCAAATGTATTTAAATATCTTATTTTTGTATTTGTATAAGTTTTAGAAAAATCATTTTTCATTTTGAAGTTGGTTTTTGAAAAATACGTTTTTCGGTTTAAACTTTAATTTCTATACCTCAAAAATAGTTCAAATTATTTATAATATGTGTTGATTTTTGATCTCTTATATTTGTACTTCAAACTATTTCAATGAACCTATTTTGTGAAATTTATGGGATTTAAATAAATTTATATAGGTTTTCAAAATTAGAATTTTAACCCTTAACAATTTGATTTTTGGGCTGCTGTCGGCTGACCAACACATGGCTCGGTTGACTGAGCGGTTAACCGACGTGCACAGAAATGTGCACAAGGCCCATTTCCTTGGCCCGGTCGACCGACCGGTCGACCATAGTTAGGTAGCGGTTGACTAACTGGCACTACCTAAGTCTCGGGTAGTGGCGGTCGACTGCACGGTCGACCGACAGAGAGGCTTCCTCTTTGTGGCCTGGGTGCGGTCGACCGGCAACCCCAATAGTCATTTTATATGACCGTTGGCCGGTCGACCGACAGGTCATTTGACCACCAACGGCTAGTTTTTGGACTGCATATAAAAAGGGACTTTTGGCCAGATTTTGGACAAGATTTTCACAAGTTTTTAGAGTCAATTTTTTCTATCTTCTACAGGTTTTTTCAACAAGTTTTTGAGCTTAACTTCTATATCAAAAGGAGAGCCTATCAAGAGTATTTATCTTGATCCTTTCAAAAGCTTTTTTCTTGAGTTCCATCAAAAATCTATCTTAGTTTTCTCACACAAGCTTGAGCCATCTATTGCTTTATCCATCCTCTAGGGATCGTTATTGTGAGAGTGTTTTGTTGGTGATCCAAGTGAAAAGATCAGCAAGTGTTCAAATTTGTATTGAGGAGGAGTTAGAGGTTGCGGCCTTGGCAAACTTGCGGGTTCGTGTTGTGTATTGTTCTTCAGAAATAAGTGAGGGCTTGCGAGTTTAAGAGTTCTTGAGGGAGCTCGTTGTAGGTGTTGTGACACCGAGTGATCTTGCGGGATCGATTTTAGTAAAAATCTTTCATTGTGGTGAAGGCGGAAACATAGAGCAAATAGCTCGAGCCTCAAAATAATTCTTCGTGTTTACGATTGCTCATCTCTCTCTCTCTCTCTCTCACTTGTGTTTATATCTTGCTTGATCTTATTGTCTACATCTTTATATGCTTGATATTTACTTGAACTTAATTGATATATATGTTTGAGATTGTTTAATATATTGCATGCTCTTATTCCTTGTACATTCATTGCATACTTGATATTGGTTGTGCTCACACAAGTATTGAACCAAGAGAGCTATAGTAGCATCTTAAGTCTTAGTCTAGAGGAATCCGCAGGAGAAAGTCCATAGCCCTTTACCGAAATTCGACTTCACTCTTTAGTTATACTTTTTGTGTTAGTATAATAGTTTTAATTTGCATAATAGTTTTTAATTTCGCATTTATTTGGCATTAGATTAGCACGTCACCTATTCACCCCCCTCTAGGTGACCTACAAGTAGTATCAGAGTTGGTGCTCTTGATTTGGGACTAACAACCTAGAGTTATAGATCTTTTTTTGCCTACTCACAATATTTGCATACACACACATAGATTTTATTGCACATCCTATGTTTGACATTCTTAACTTCCAAACTTAGAAAATTAAGATGTCTATGTATCTTAATGTCTAAGAATTCATGTTTATAGTAAGGATTCATATTTAGTTAATGGGAAACATCTTGAGGCCAATGCAAAAATCATCCATACTTTAGAGTCAACCCTAAATGATGAATATTTATCTAGGATTTCTAATTTTTATTCGACTTTTGTAGTATGGAACACTCTTATCTCCCTTGGTGATCAAACGCAATATTACAAGGGGAGTGACTCGGATAATGGAAGTGCTACTTCCAACATGTGCCACATGGTCCAAGGGAATGACCCGCTTGAGGTAAATTTCGAATCCGAGCTTGATTAAGATAATGAGATGCCATATGATGAACTTGCATCATTTTGTCAAAAACTTCTTGAAAAGTATGATTTGCTAAAAATTGAAAATGAGAAGTTGGAAAGAGAAAATAATTCTTTGTTAAATAAAAATGATTCCATTTTAAAAGAAAAAGACTCTTTTCAAAATAAATTTGAAATTATTTTAAAAGAAAATGAATCTTTGAAAAATCAAGTTGATTTGATTTCTAAAGAAAAAGATTTTGTTTTGAAGGAAAACGAGTCTTTGAAAAAGAAAATTATTTTGAAAGAAAAAGAAAAGATTTTTATTTCTAAAGTGAAAAAGGATTTTGTCTATCATGCTCATGTCTCTTCTTTCAAAATTAATAATGATATTTCTATTTTGAAGAAGACCATTGATTGTTTGGGCTCCACTTTGAGCCAATGTGCATTTAATCACTCTAAATTGGAATTCATGTTTCGCAAGAAACAAATTTCACATCATGCACATACTTCACGACATACATCTCATGCACACCATGCTCACACTCATACTACTCATATATATGCTAGAGTGCACATGTATACATTGTGACCGCAAAGGCCATCTTGTAAGATTTTGCTTTGATAGATTAAATGATTTAAATTTTGCAAATAAAAATATTTGAACTCCATATGCTACTAACCCTCATGGACCCAAAAGAAAATATATGTACCAAAATTCTCACCACTTGTTTTTGATGTAAGTGTGGGCTCCCACAAAACGTGAGAGGATTGGTGCCTTAGTGGTAGATGCATTTAGATCTTGAAGGACAAATCAATAGATGCATCGCTATCAAAGAGTTTTCGTGGGAGGACCACCTTTTTTTGGAGGAATGAATTAGCTACATCGGTATTAGTAACCACTTCATACTCCATTATTAAAAATATTTTTCAATGCTTATATGTTAGTATTGTAAGCTAGACTCGTCATATGTTGTTTTGTGCTTATAGATGAGTTGATTGGTTGCCTAACTATGCATGTATTTTTAAAAAAAATTATTAATAATTTCAAATGAATTTACATACCTATTTCTTTAGTTGATTTATATTTTTATATACTTTAGTTAAAGCATATATTGATTTAAATGTTTACATCATATGTTCAAATGTAAATCTTATTAAAACTTATGTTCTACATGTACAATTTTTGAGTAACATGCTATACATGCTCTATTTCATTTGTATACTCAATTTATGTTTGATTGTACATTGTACCTACTTTTGATGATTCTTCAATGATTATATGATATATCATATTTTGAGAAAAATAATTTCATATGGATTTTGATTTGAGTTTTCTTGTTTTATCTTCATGAATGTGGTATTCACATGATTATTGTGCACTCACTTTTTGTTTACTCGTGATTTGATTTTCATGAGCTTATTATGTGCTTTATATTTTTTCAGTGTCAATTCTTGTGTAAATTAACATGTTTCATGAGATATATAATTTGGTTTCATATTTGAAGGATCTTTAACTAATTTTTCAAAAACTATTTTAAACTACTTATTTATTCTTCACTTGATAGTGTTTTTAATCTATAACTATTTTTAAAATCTTATTTTTGAAAACTTCTATCCTTTAAGGACGGTTGGCTGGAAAACCATGCCTTGTGTGCCTTAACGAAAATCTTTTTAAATATGTGCATGATAGGGTGGTAGTTATGAGTTTTACACATACTTATTAAGAAAATTGATGTTTGTATACTCATACTTGTTTTCTATATGTATACATCATATTTCAATTATTATTTTGATCATACATACATATATATGATTGATTGTGCTTGTTTACATTGACCATACATATTTTATAACACAAATTAATTCCATGCTAAACTTGATTTTACTGTAAAATATTTACTTTTATTTCCAACAAGCTTATGCATTAGTTTTGTGATTATTTCAAAAGGGAGAAAAAGTTTGTTTTTAAAACTTAAAATGATTTCATTGATTTATCAAAATTTGGTTGTTGATTTCAAGTGATATCAAAATCTACAATTGGTATCGTAATATTTATATTTATTAGTCTAACAAAATTTGTTTTTGTTGATTACAAGTGTATCAAAATTTGTTGTTTTGTTTTAATTGTTTTAAATGGTATCAAAATTTGTTTTAAGTGATTTTCAAAATTTGTTTTGATATGCATTGCTTATATGCAAGGGGAGCTTAACATCTCCTCTATGTATAGATTTATGTTGAGTGTATTTTATGTAAAGAAGAGCTTGAGCTCTTTTCTTTCTATGGTATACGTATGTAGGAGTGGTTTAACATCTCCATCTATACATTGTATATTATGCTAATATGGGTTAGGGTTTAGTCATCCCTTCTCCATGTAATGCATATACAGGGGGATTTAACTTAACCTCTCTTCTCTTCATGAATTTATATCGCATATACATTTATCTTGTTTGTTTTTCTTCACCCCTTTATTGATGAATTGACAAAAAGAGGGAGAAGAATTGAGAGAGTTTATATATGCATGCTTTATTTTTGTTTATGCATATATATTTTTTTGTTTAATATATTATTTATGTGCTTCATTGAATATCTTTATATTTTGTTGCTATGCATGAGTTAAGAGGGATCTTCTATGAAGCTTATCTTTAATCCATGCATATATAACTCAATGAGTTTGTCATCATCAAAAAGGGAAGATTGTTGGCCCAAAGACCCATCACTCTAGTTTTGATGATGATTAACTCATATAGTCACTAATGATCTTGTGTTTAGTAAGTTTTAGATATTCAATTAAGATCTTAGTCGGTGTTTAGCTTCAACAAAAGATTTGAAGTCAAGTTTTGAAACTAGCACGTGTTGATTCAAGAGCTCAAGCTTCAAGATCGCATCAAGTACTCAAAGAAGAGTCTAACTTGTTTGGATCAAGTTTGGTTCAAGTCAAGAGGAAGAGAAGATTTTTAAGAGAAGAATTTCGAGAAGACTTGAAGCCTCGTTTGTAAGTTTAAGATTTTATTTAAAGATAAAATGTACAGAATAGATTAGTTGTGGATTGCTCAAGCTCACACACACACACAAAATATTTCATATCTTTCATGATTAAGTTTTGTTTTTGAAAGATATATTTTGAGGAATTGACAAGTAATAACAATGCAAAATATAAGAGAGATGAGTCGAGAGATAGTGGATTAAATGCAAACACCAAGATATATTTCGAGGTTCGAACCACTGCTCTACGTCCCTGCCTTCACACAGAAGGATTTCCACTACGTCCACACAGGACCTTCCGCAAAGGGACCTCCAGTGAGGAATTACAACTTTACACTGGGAGTACACAACTCCGCTCTCTTAAACATAAAACTCTATACAAGAGGTGGGCACTAAGCCAAAGCAAAGAAAAGGTGTATAACTTGGTGATCCAATGATCACAAACTCTCTTGGTGATCTCAAAGGATCACAAACAATTTTCCTCACAAACAAAGATTCTAAGGATAGATTTGAGATGATAGCTCAAATATGTGAGAAAATAAAGTAATTGGAAATAAAACAATAAAGAAAATACTTGAAAAGAACTTCTTAATGGATATATAAAATGAAGAACAAAATAGATTTCCTAAATACTTGATAAAGATAGAAAATTTTGGCACAATAACTCTTTTGAAAACTTTATTAAAAACACTTGAGAAGGTGGAAAAAATTGCTCTAAAAAATCTCAATTAAAACAGGCAAAGGAACCCATATTTACAGGGGATCCAAAACATAGTCGTTGGGGTCCAGGTCAAGTCAAAACTGACCTGTCGGTTGACCGCCCGGTCGACTGACCATTAGTCAGATTTCTGACCGTTGGAGCTGTCGATTGATCGGCCGGTCTACCGCCCCAAGGCAATATGCCTGTCGGTCGACCGCCCGATCGATTGAGGCCAGAACCAGAGAGCTGGTCTCTCTGGTTGGTCGACCGGGGCCATTTTCAGATAGCAAATTCTCTGGAACGGTCGACCGCTCGGTCGACCACTAAAGCCTGTGCACTTCTGTGCAGGCTTCGGTCGATCGGTCGGTTGACCGTTAGCAGCCCTCAGCCAGGGTTTATATGGTTTGAAAACTTAGTCTTTTAATACCTATAAAATCCTATAAAATTACATAAAATTCACAAAAATAAGTTCTTATAAATATTTGAAGAACAAATATGTGTGACTAAAATTCAACATATATTTCAAACAATTTGGACTATTTTTGTGATATGAAAATTTAGCTTTAAACTGGAAATCGTATTTTTCATAAACAAACTTCGAAATGAAAAATTGATTTCTCCAAAACTAGTATAGATACAAAAATATGATATAGAAACACTTTTAAAGCATAGTGTGCATGGATAGAATCCTATACACATATAAAAGATATATCTATATTTTTGACATAAAATCAAAAACTAAGTTTTATTAAAAACAAAACTTGAAACCATGAACTAGATATACATCAGAGTAAGTTTTTAGACAATATGAACTAAACAATATATATGGATGAATCCACTATACATATAGACCATGTAAACTAATTTAGATGAAATCTATTCATGAAAACAAAAGATATGTTCTTGAAATTTTAAAAACGGCTAAACCGAAACCAAAAACTATTTTAACTTGTGTGTATGTGAACTTGAGAATATCAAGACTAAGCTATCCTTACACAAGATCTAAATATAAACTAACTAAAACAAACTGAGGTCTTCTTGTCGATCTTCATCTTTAAGACGACTCGATCCAAACTCGATCCAAATAAGTGTGACTCCTTCCGAGTGCTAGATGCATACGCGAGCTCTTGAATCATCATGTGTTAGCTCCAAAACTGACTTTGAATCCACCTACTAAGATCTTAATCAGTATCTGAAACTTATTAAACACAAGATCATTAGTAAACTAACCTTTATAAGTTAGTCATCATCAAGACTAAGGTGAAAGGCCTCTGGGCCAACAAATCAATGGAAAACAGACAATCCGAAAATGAAGTCACTAATGAGCCTAAGACACGCCTGAAGCGTGTAGACCATCAGTTTTTAGGATAAAAATCCTTGAAAAAAAGAGAGAAGATAAACATGATGGCCTAAATATGAAGGAATGTGATCTAGAAGAAATACGAAATAAGATAAATCAAGAGATAAAAAAAACTCTGAAGGTATACAAAATCATGAGATCTCAATTGATTATGTTAATAAAATAAAATTCTAGAATCGATGTGAGAAGAAAAATATTGAGAAAATATTTTCTTATTTCATAGCATGTGATATTGTTAATAAAAGCGAGGATCATGAACCAAAATCTGTTGCTGAATATCAAAATAGACACGATTGCATTAAAAGAAAAGATGCTATATAAGCTGAATGAATTCACTCAATAAGTGTGAAGTATTTGACGTATTGTCCTCATGCCTGAGCCGTGAGATCTGTGGGATATAAATGAGTTTTTGTGCAAAACCACAATAAAAAAAATGAGGTTGTGAGATACAAAGATCAGCTTGTTGCATAAAATTTTTCACAAAGGTCTGGAATTGATTATGAAAAAAACGTATTTTTCAGTAATGGATGTAATTACGTTTAAATATTTAATCAGCTTAGCAGTTTCTGAAAATTTAAAAATGCATCTTATGGATGTTGTTACAACTAACCTATACGAATCACTTGATAATGATATTTATATGAAAATTCTTGAAGGATTTAAGATGCCTGAAGTATTAAGTTTAAAGTTCAAAGGGTTATATTCGATTTAATTATAAAAATCGTTATATGTGTTAAAGTAATCAGGGCGCATATGATATAATCGCTTAAGCGAATACTTGTTAAAGGAAGGATGTGTGAATAATCTTATATGCATGTGTTTTTTATCATGAAATTATAATCTGGATTTATTATTAGTACTGTATATGTTGATGATTTAAATATCATTGGAACTCTTAGAAGTAATGATGTACTTAAAAAATGAAAGACTTTGGAGAAATTAAATGTTATATTTGTTTACAGATTGAGTACCTTCAAAGTAAAATACTTTTACATCAATCAAATTATACTGAAAAAGTGTTGAAACACTTTAACATGGATAAAGACAAAATTTTAAAGTACGCCAATAATTGTTAGATCATTGAATGTGAAAAAGATCTATTTGCCCCACGAAAATGATGAATAAGTTCTTCGTCATGAAGTACATACCTAAGTGCAATTGGAGATATTATGTATGTTTCTAATTATATCTGATCAGATATAGTATTTGCTTCTAATCTATTAGTAAGATTTAACTTATCTCATATACAGAGACATTGAAATAGAATTAAGATGTATTTCGTTATCTTAGAGGAATAATTAATTTGGATTTGTTTTATCCCAAAGGACCAAAATAAAAAATGATTAGCTTTGTAGATATAGGCTACCTGCCAGATTCATATAAAATCAGAGCTCAAACATGATATGTGTTCACATATGGAGGTACGATGATCTCGTAGCCTTTACAAAAATAGACATTTATTGTCACTTCTTCTAATTATGCTGAAATTATATCACTCTATGAAGCAAATCGAGAATGTGTATGGCTGAGGTCTGTGACTCAACACATCCAAGCAACTATGGATCACCAATCGATAAAAATCCAACAGTACTGTTTGAAGACAACGCTGCATTCGTTGCTCAAATGAAGGAAGGATACATCAAAAGCGATTGAACCACACATACCTCAAAGTTCTTCTCATCGGCTAAGAGTTTAAAAAGAACAAGAAAATTAATATTTAATATATTCGATCAAGTGATAATGCAGCAAATCTCTTCACAAAGGCACTTTCCACTAAAATTTTCAGAAAACTTATTCGTGATTTTCGGATGCGTCGTCTGCGATATTTATGAAGAAGAATTATTCAAGCTAACTTTAGTGGAAGCTTACGTGATTGTACTCTTTTTTCGTTATTATGATTTTGTCTCACTGAGTTTTTCTAATAAGATTTTTAACGAGACAACATAGTATGGAAGAATGGTGTACTCTTTTTTTTCGTTATAGTTTTATCCTACTGAATTTTCCTAATAAGATTTTTAATGAGACATCATGAATGATGGATATCCAAGGGGGAGTGTTATGAAACAAATGAATATTCCACCGCCTCAATTACCACCAACCACATGCATGATAAGTGATTACTATGTCCATAATAAGTGGTTACCACGCAACTAGTGACTGCATAGTAACCAAAAATGTTTCTATAAATAAGTCCTTTCTGATTCAATTTTATGTACTTCTGAAATTAAAAGAGTTTGTATTTCTAGTATTTCTCTCTAAAAATTCTCTCTCAGTACTATATTTCTCAGTTTTACAACACCAATCACGTTCCAAATAAGTTATCTTAATAAGTATTATTGTAACACAATGGTAAAATCTATTTACAGTGGGCAAGAGGTTTGGATTCAATCCCGCTTACACTAAGCTGCGATCTATTTTCCTTAAAAAAAATAATAATAAGTTGCCTTAAAAACTGAGGAGGTAACATATACCATTTTGTGTGATCTATTGAAGATCGGCTGCAAATTTTGGGCATTTGAATTCACAACGAGAGAATGAGCTGGATTATACAAGTTTCAGATTTGCCATCTGTTGTGCTACGACAAAAACCTGAAGAGGAATCCCTGAATCTCCCAAGCACGAAGAACAATTCCCAAAACAGCACAAATATCACAAACCAGAGAAAGAACACGCAAACAACGATCTAATAAGGTTCGACCTCAATGCCTACGTCCTCGGGATAATGAAAGAGAGATTTAATTTCTTTTGGAAGATCGATTACAATAGATGCAACACCTCTGAGTATCAAGAGAGCTGCTACTTTCGTTGTTACAACAAAATCCTAGAAATCCCGTATAAATACAACAGATTTCCAAATCAACAATCGCAGCTCGCAACCCGCTTGTCGGTCGACCGGGGGGTCAACCGACCCCATCCACCGGTCGACCGGACCAGTCGACCGTTCCCAACCGAGAGTTGTGTCACTTCAGTCGGTCAACCGGGCGGTCGACCGAGATCTTTCCTTGTGCATGTTGTGCACGTCGGTCGACCGGGCCGGTCGACCGATCTCCTTCTGCTGCTGTGTTACCCTGTTTTGCTGCTGCTGCATCCTTTGTCTTTCTTCGACGACTTCGTCGACGATCCCTCGACGATCCTTGTCGACTTCCACGACAATAACCTCTCTCTTTCCAACAGTTCTCCACCTCGGTGAAGATTCTTTCAAATCTGAGCCGAACTATCCATCGACTCGAGAGCGGCTGCACCAATGTGGTTGCCTACGTACCCTGCCCAAAGGATCAAGCCATCCGTAGTTCATCCAAATGAGCTTCAGCAAGCTCAAGCTACCTGAAGGACATGGAGTAAAGCTTTGCAATGTGCAAACTTGACTCCCGACACCACCTTAGTAGCATGTCGGCGGGATTCTTCGATGTGTGAATCTTCAACAGTTCGATATCACCCTCTTCTAGAATCTTCCGAACGAAATGGTACCTGACGTCGATGTGCTTCGTCTGTGCATGATAGACCTGGTTCCTGGCCAAGTATATGGCGCTCATACTGTCACAATTAATCTTCAGCAGATCCTGTTCCACGCCCAAGTCATCAAGCAATCCTTGAAGCCAGATTGCCTCCTTCATGACCTCTGTCATGGCCATATACTCAGCCTCTGTGGTCGACAAAGTGACGGTAGACTGCAGTGTGGAGCGCCAACTCACCGGTGCCTGAGAGAATGTGAAGACATATCCCGTTGTCGACCGACGTTTGTCAAGGTCACCTGCATAGTCTGAATCAACATACCCTATGCACTCTTGCTTTCCCATGGAGTCCTTCTCAAATACTAGACCTACATCAATTGTTTCTTTGATGTACCTCAAGATCCACTTCACTGCCTCCCAATGACCCTGTCCCGGATCATGCAAATATCTGCTCACCATGGAGACGGCCTGTGATAGATCTGGTCTCGTACACACCATAGCGTACATTAGGTTACCGACTGCGCTGGCATATGGAACGTGAGTCATATACTCACGTTCTTGAACACTCTTCGGAGACATCTTAGCAAACAACTTGAAGTGAGGAGCCATAGGTGTACTTACAGACTTTGTATCCTTGCTGATATTGAACCTCTGTAATACCTTCTACAAATAGCCCTTCTGAGTCAAACTCACCCTGCCAACTCTTCGGTCTCTAGTGATCTCCATGCCCAACACCTTCCTAGCTTCACCAAGGTCCTTCATCTCAAACTCTGAAAATAGATCCCTCTTCAGAGCATCAATAGCAGATCTCGACCTCGAAGCAATCAACATATCATCTACATACAGAAGTAGATAGATATATTCCCCTGTCGATAGCTTGTTGTAGTACACACATGGGTCAAAGTGGCTACGTGTGTACTTCTTCCTTCTGATGAAGCTATCGAACCGCTTGTACTACTGTCTAGGAGACTGCTTCAGTCCGTACAGCGACTTCTTCAGCTTACATACCATTTCTTCCTTCCCTGCAGTCTTGAACCCTGTAGGCTGAGTCATGTAGATCTCCTCCTCTAGATCGCCGTGGAGAAAGGCGGTCTTCACATCGAGTTGATCAAGGTCCAACTTATACTGCGCCACTAAAGCCAAAAGAATACGAATTGACGAATGTTTAACAACAGGAGAGAATACCTTATTGTTGTCAATTCTTTCCCACTGAGCATAACCTTTAGCCACCAACCGGGCTTTGTTGCACATCGAATCTTCTTGGAGAGATCCTTGCTTCTTAGCATACACCCACTTGTAGTCTATAGCCTTCTTCCCTTTGGGCAACTTGATGAGTTCCCATGTGTCGTTCTTGTAGAGAGATTTCATCTCTTCATTCATGGCTTCCTTCCACATCCTCAACTCCGATCTCAGCTTCTCTGAAGGTGGACGGAATAGCCTCCTCAACGACCGGAAGTGCATACGCTACGACCATATCTGTAGTGAGCCAACCTGGTCTCCTAGTGTTCCTCCTTAGTCTTTCAACTGCAGTAGAGTCAGGAACATTACCCGTGACCTGTTCTTGACCCTCTTCAACCTCTTCAGCACCTTCTTCAACTGGTTGATCACTGCCCTGTGTCACCCTGGGAATGATCCTCACCGATGTTGATCCTCTAGAGATGGTGGATTTGCATCAATCTCCACCTGCTGCGATAGCTCCTTGGTCTTGCTAGTCTCCACCTGTTGAGAGACCGTAGGCTTCATCAAAGAAGCCTCATCGAAAGTGACATCCCTGCTGAATAAAACTTGTTGTCCGTTGGATCCCAAATCTTGAACCCTTTGATTCCTCGCTTGAAACCGACGAACAGACTTTTCTTTGCCCTTGGGTCTAACTTATCATCTTTGACATGATAGTAGGCTGGACATCCGAAGACCCGTAGCAAATCATAGTCAGCACCTGCTTTTCCTGACGAAGCCTCAAGAGGAGTCTTCCCCCCTATCTCAGACGACGACAACCTATTCACAAGGTAGCATGCATACTGTAATACCCCGTTCCCGGAATACGTACTTAGTTGCGTATTCAGATTTTCCGATCGTATTTTTTGATTTACTTCCTGTATTTATTTTGTATTATGAATTATTTGTACGATTATTTGTTTTGGATCTGGATCCCCGGATTCGGAGTCAGGCCTGATCTGAACCGAAGACCCGATCCTAGTATATTATTCAATTTAGTCCTTCCGGTATTCTGATTTGACCAATTTTAATTTTAAATATCATTTTTCAATAAATTAGATTTTCTGTGATTTTCTAGATTTTTCTCGGATTAAAATGAATTTCTCCAAAACCGGTGTCGGCCAGTACCGCTGACCGATCCCCGGATTTTTAATTCTCAAACTGTTTAGAATTTCATGATAGTCCTTTAGACTTTATTGCTTAGAATCTTATTTCTTACTTATACACCTTTTCTGGAGATTTTACGAATTTATGGATTTTCCGCTGGAGTCGGTAGGAGGCTGATTCCAGTATTTTTAGTTTCCAAACAGTTAGGAGTTTCATGATGGTTCTTTAGACTTTATTTCTCGGAATCATATTTTCTATCTATAATCTTTTTCTGAGGATTTTATGATTTTATGGAAATTCCATCGGAGTCGGTAAGTTACTGATTCCGGGATTTTTAACTTTAAAACTATACAGTATTTCTTCGAACGGATTTCACTATTGGTCTTTTTATATTATTCTTGATTTTTGGTTAAATTTTCAGACCATTTCAAAATACTTGAATTTTGGGCATTTTTCCAAAAATTACAAAATCCTTTTCCACTTCATTTCCACCTCACTTCCCACTCACAAATCTCACCTACCCCCACTAACTCTCTCTCCTCCTCTTGGCCGGCCACATGGCAAGGGAGAGGACACCTCACCCCTTTTCTTTTGCAATAAAACCCCTCACCTCTACCAAAATCACAACCTCTTTACAAATCATCAAACTATATATATATTTTCAATTACACTTTGGTCCATTTTTCTTCCTCATTCAACAAGAGAAAGAGGAGCTCTCCAAAACCTCTTCATCTTCTTCCTCTAGCTCCAACCCTAGCTACAAGATCACCCTGATTTCTTCACCTCCACCTCAAGACTACAAGATCTCATCTAAGGCATCAAGGACTTCAATTAGGGCTCCTTCAAGAACTTCATCTTCAACCTCAACTCCAAGATTCAACTCCTTCAACTCAAGCTTCAACACTTGTGGATTTGGAGTCATCACTTCCTCCATGGGATCAAGCCCCAATTAGACCACATCCAGGTGAGTTTATTACTCACCAAGACCTAGTTAACTCACATTATGCTTAGGGTAGAGATCCATACACACTTGCACACTAAAAATCCTATTTTTAGGTCACCTAAACTAAAATCCAATCTTTTCATGTGAAATCTTCTAATCACCAAGACCAATCCATCTTTAGTGTACTTGTATTGTTAGATCAGGTCCCCCCATGCAATAAAATCCTATCTTTGAACCATTAGAACAAACCCCACCAGAATCAGATTTTCTGCCTTAACAGCAGGTTATTCCAGAGGATCGGTCGACCGGCAGTCGACCGATCACTCTACCGATGTGCACAGAGTGCACGGTTTTGAGCTGACGGTCGACCGGCAGTCGACCGCCACTCGACCGGCCTTAGGATTTTAAGTGGACCAGTCGACCGGCAGTCGACCGGCCAAAACCTGGAGCTCACGGCTCCTGAACGGTCGACTGGCAGTCGACCGGGACTCGACCGCTAGTTCAACTCCCCAGTCGACCGGCAGTCGACCGGAGTTCGACCGCTAGGCCAATTCTGGGCCAGATTTTCTGTCTCTTTCCATTCCTGATTTTGACCTTACCCTGATACCTGTAGGATATATTAGGCTTGTTTATGCTTCATCATTGACACTACCTGACCTGACACTAGATGGATCTCCCCACTTACGCCCCATGATTTGTTATCACGCATCCCCATGTTAGGACTTGTTGATTGATGCATATAGGATATTTTAGTCTTGTTTTATGCTTCATACTTACACTGCATGATATATTACACAACAGATCTTAGGCTTAGTTCATGTGAATATACCTTGTACTTAGGAACCTATTACTTGTAGCACGTCACCTCTAGTCACTTCATATTATCATGTTTCTGTATTGCCATGCTTATACTTATGCCTCGTCCGTAGTATTCCTGCTTCTTGTTATATGCATGCGTGGCAGACCCTTCGAGGTCGTTGAACCCTAAGTTGTGTTTATGTTTCCACATGCCTTGCCCTATTATAGTCTTGCCAGTTATATATTTTCTTTTAACACATGTATATCACACAATACTTTATATGTGATCACTTGACCCACTGACATGCTACCACCTTATTTGACCTCTAGTTATGTCATGATTGACCCGGCCCATTATACATTTATCTTTATGTTTTATTGCTTGCTATACATCACCACCTTATCATGCTATCCCTTAAACCAAGCATGATACACTTGACCGGCGATTGTCATCCTTACGGGAATTTAACTTGTTATTTTATATCATGATCAGTGACATGTTTTCCTGCTTAATATGCAGTGACCTGTTTGTTCAGTACATGTGTACTTCTGATTCCTGATCATGTCTATTTCCTGCCTTTCCCGTAAACTGATAATCCTTAATAAGCTACAACTTGTATTGGGTATGGGAGGAAGCGATGGACACCGGAATGATACCTTACTTATAGTGATATTCATGTATGGGGGATTTTGAGCCCCAGGCCGGTCCCAGGCGGTGGGAACCGTTGGACTCTTGGTCCCCGGTGTACGTGTACTATTATCATGCCTGTTAGCCGGTCCCAGGCGGTGGGAACCGTTGGACCACATTTGCCTATCAAATTGGTCCCCGGTATATATGTGTTGGGGGTATCACTTATCACTATAAGAAGCTCTGTTAGTCCTCCATCTACTTCTGATAACAAACCTCGAATAGCTTATATGTGGATGTATGTGAGTTGGGATCGATACCGAGACACATACCTAGACATATGAGTTAGGCGAGTAATAATAATAATAATAAGTTCAGTTATAGTTATTGTTATACACTTATTGTTATGTTATTGTTTCATGTTATAGTTCCCGTCATGACTCAGGTTATATTGTGACTCCTATCCTTCTTATGGTGATTCCAGTGATGAATCCGGCTTGACCTGTTACTCGTTCCTATTAGGATGACTGTTAGGATTTTCTGCATGTATTCCTGTCATACCTATTACTTGTTCCGGCATTGGATTTATGTTGCTCTTGTTATGCATTTCCGTTTGATCATCGCATGTTTTGCAACTCTGATTTTATATGCTTGGGATTGCTGTGGTATGAGACAAGGGTATATTTATGAGGGTTTCCTTGTTTGGATTATTCCTTCGACGTATTAGTCTCATAGGACAGTAACTTAAGCATATACAATCACTTTTGCTCGTAGCTAGCATTTCATTGGATTTCCCGTTTCATGATTATTACATTATACTGTCCTTATATTCTATACTTGTGTTCTAACCTCATTCATGTTCCTTAGCCACTTGGCAGTATTTCATTTATTTATTATTATATGTCTTGACCCTTGGATTTGCACATTCAGGTTCTGTAGCTAGATCGGGGTGGAGTTGTCCACCGTAGCTCGAGCTCTTCTTGCGAGCGGGCATCCTAGCTTCAGCTCCTTGTGCCTGACTTCTCTTGACTCACGAGATCTCCATCCTACTCGTGAGCTCTTTCGTATTTTTGCTGTACCTTTTTCTTTTGGACTGAGTTGTGATAAAAGACATAGGTATTAAGTAACGTTTATCATATATTGTGATGACGTTGTATTGTACTTTGTATTGGCATATATGTGTATACCATGCTTTGCGGTGCACTCTGATCCTTTCTTGTTGTACTTTATGCTTAGCGTATATACGTGGGGGCACTTTTAGACCTGCGTATATACGTCGCAGTGACGTCCCCGTATCTGCAGAATCGGGGCGTTACAGGTTGGTATCAGAGCCTAGGCTCTTACCTCCATAGTGCAACAAGTAGCAGATTCTAGTAATTTGCGGATGCCAACATCAATGTACAAAGTCATCTAGTCCTTCTTGATTCTACATTTGGTCCTTCTTGATTCTATCCTTCATATCCTGAGATCCTCCCATTTCCTTTTCCAGCTCCTTCCAGTCTATCCCTACCTAGTATCGATGGAGAGGAGATCGGGTCGCAGCAACTCCGGATCAACATCGGATGGGGCAGCGGGAGAGAACGTGGATGTATTGAGGGTTATCCAGACCATGATGGAGAACCAGCAACAGCAGATGGGTAACCAACAGCAGCAGACCGAGCTTCTCCGGCAAGAGGTAGCAGCACCTAAGGAACAGAGGCCGGGGAATATATCAGACTTCAGGAGGCTACGGCCAGCTACATTCACGGGTGGAGAGAAACCCTTGGATGCTGAGCAATGGCTGACAGACACTTCAGATTTATTGAATGCAGCCAGGATTCCACAGGAGAACCAAGTGGAAGTTGCCAAGATTCAGCTAAAGGACATAGCCAGGACTTGGTGGCTAGCAGAGGAGGCCAGATTGGAGAAGCCTGTCACTTGGGACACCTTCTCCAAGAGTTTCTACAGCAGATTCTTCCCTGTCACAGCTCAGAAGGACATGGAAGAACAATTCATCAGACTTCGACAGGGGAGTAGATCCGTGGATGAGTATGCCGCGGAGTTTCTCAGATTGAGTCGCTTTGCCCCGTACATGGTGACGGATGAAGAGAAGCGGGCAAGCAGATTTCAGCAAGGCCTGCAGATGGACCTACAAGTATACTTGATACCCCAGCAGTTGAAGACATATTCTGAGATTCTCTCCATAGCTCGGGAAGTAGAGCGTGGACTGGAGAAGAAGAAGGAGAATCAGAGGAGGAATCAGGCCAAGAAGAGGCCTTTTGAGTTGATGGGTGAGGAGGATACAGATAGGACAACCCAGGGCCCGATGATGGAGAGGCCATTCCAACCTCCCTTGTCTCAGATTGTGTGTAATTACTGCCACCGACCCGGACATTATAAGAGAGATTGTCGAGTGGCTAAGGGATTGTGTTTAGAGTGTGGATCAGGGAGGCATAAGCTAAGGGATTGCCCACGCAGGACGTTTGGACATGTGGCACCAGTCAGACCAGCTCTTCCAGCTCCAGCACATCCGGCCCCAGCACTTCCAGCGCCGCCACTGAGGAGGTACCCAGAGCCCGTTGACCGGAGAGCTCCATTTCCACCCCAGCAGTATGGTCATCAGCAGAGAGAGATGAGAGCCAGAGCAGATCAGGACAGAGGCCAAGTTCATGCCATGGCAGCAGAGGCTTCAGGCGTAGCAGCAGAGTGGGAAGATCAGTATCCGGAGCAGGAGCCTTAGGATTCCATGGTAACCACTACCCCCCTTTTTTCTTGTAATTGAGTTGGTTATCATTCTGCATACATTCCCTTGTCATTTTATCATTGTTCATTCTGGTCCTTCTTGTATTTATCTCCCTCCCTGTTTTGGTTTTATGATGCCTTTAATCGTGCCTTCGTCCTCCTTGTATTCATTTTACCTTCCTTGCGATTGGACGCAATTTTTTTGTAAGGTGGGTAGATTGTAATACCCCGTTCCCGGAATACGTACTTAGTTGCGTATTCAGATTTTCCGATCGTATTTTTTGATTTACTTCCTGTATTTATTTTGTATTATGAATTATTTGTACGATTATTTGTTTTGGATCTGGATCCCCGGATTCGGAGTCAGGCCTGATCTGAACCGAAGACCCGATCCTAGTATATTATTCAATTTAGTCCTTCCGGTATTCTGATTTGACCAATTTTAATTTTAAATATCATTTTTCAATAAATTAGATTTTCTGTGATTTTCTAGATTTTTCTCGGATTAAAATGAATTTCTCCAAAACCGGTGTCGGCCAGTACCGCTGACCGATCCCCGGATTTTTAATTCTCAAACTGTTTAGAATTTCATGATAGTCCTTTAGACTTTATTGCTTAGAATCTTATTTCTTACTTATACACCTTTTCTGGAGATTTTACGAATTTATGGATTTTCCGCTGGAGTCGGTAGGAGGCTGATTCCAGTATTTTTAGTTTCCAAACAGTTAGGAGTTTCATGATGGTTCTTTAGACTTTATTTCTCGGAATCATATTTTCTATCTATAATCTTTTTCTGAGGATTTTATGATTTTATGGAAATTCCATCGGAGTCGGTAAGTTACTGATTCCGGGATTTTTAACTTTAAAACTATACAGTATTTCTTCGAACGGATTTCACTATTGGTCTTTTTATATTATTCTTGATTTTTGGTTAAATTTTCAGACCATTTCAAAATACTTGAATTTTGGGCATTTTTCCAAAATTACAAAATCCTTTTCCACTTCATTTCCACCTCACTTCCCACTCACAAATCTCACCTACCCCCACTAACTCTCTCTCCTCCTCTTGGCCGGCCACATGGCAAGGGAGAGGACACCTCACCCCTTTTCTTTTGCAATAAAACCCTCACCTCTACCAAAATCACAACCTCTTTACAAATCATCAAACCTATATATATATTTTCAATTACACTTTGGTCCATTTTTCTTCCTCATTCAACAAGAGAAAGAGGAGCTCTCCAAAACCCTCTTCATCTTCTTCCTCTAGCTCCAACCCTAGCTACAAGATCACCCTGATTTCTTCACCTCCACCTCAAGACTACAAGATCTCATCTAAGGCATCAAGGACTTCAATTAGGGCTCCTTCAAGAACTTCATCTTCAACCTCAACTCCAAGATTCAACTCCTTCAACTCAAGCTTCAACACTTGTGGATTTGGAGTCATCACTTCCTCCATGGGATCAAGCCCCAATCAGACCACATCCAGGTGAGTTTATTACTCACCAAGACCTAGTTAACTCACATTATGCTTAGGGTAGAGATCCATACACACTTGCACACTAAAAATCCTATTTTTAGGTCACCTAAACTAAAATCCAATCTTTTCATGTGAAATCTTCTAATCACCAAGACCAATCCATCTTTAGTGTACTTGTATTGTTAGATCAGGTCCCCCCATGCAATAAAAATCCTATCTTTGAACCATTAGAACAAACCCCACCAGAATCAGATTTTCTGCCTTAACAGCAGGTTATTCCAGAGGATCGGTCGACCGGCAGTCGACCGATCACTCTACCGATGTGCACAGAGTGCACGGTTTTGAGCTGACGGTCGACCGGCAGTCGACCGCCACTCGACCGGCCTTAGGATTTTAAGTGGACCAGTCGACCGGCAGTCGACCGGCCAAAACCTGGAGCTCACGGCTCCTGAACGGTCGACTGGCAGTCGACCGGGACTCGACCGCTAGTTCAACTCCCCAGTCGACCGGCAGTCGACCGGAGTTCGACCGCTAGGCCAATTCTGGGCCAGATTTTCTGTCTCTTTCCATTCCTGATTTTGACCTTACCCTGATACCTGTAGGATATATTAGGCTTGTTTATGCTTCATCATTGACACTACCTGACCTGACACTAGATGGATCTCCCCACTTACGCCCCATGATTTGTTATCACGCATCCCCATGTTAGGACTTGTTGATTGATGCATATAGGATATTTTAGTCTTGTTTTATGCTTCATACTTACACTGCATGATATATTACACAACAGATCTTAGGCTTAGTTCATGTGAATATACCTTGTACTTAGGAACCTATTACTTGTAGCACGTCACCTCTAGTCACTTCATATTATCATGTTTCTGTATTGCCATGCTTATACTTATGCCTCGTCCGTAGTATTCCTGCTTCTTGTTATATGCATGCGTGGCAGACCCTTCGAGGTCGTTGAACCCTAAGTTGTGTTTATGTTTCCACATGCCTTGCCCTATTATAGTCTTGCCAGTTATATATTTTCTTTTAACACATGTATATCACACAATACTTTATATGTGATCACTTGACCCACTGACATGCTACCACCTTATTTGACCTCTAGTTATGTCATGATTGACCCGGCCCATTATACATTTATCTTTATGTTTTATTGCTTGCTATACATCACCACCTTATCATGCTATCCCTTAAACCAAGCATGATACACTTGACCGGCGATTGTCATCCTTACGGGAATTTAACTTGTTATTTTATATCATGATCAGTGACATGTTTTCCTGCTTAATATGCAGTGACCTGTTTGTTCAGTACATGTGTACTTCTGATTCCTGATCATGTCTATTTCCTGCCTTTCCCGTAAACTGATAATCCTTAATAAGCTACAACTTGTATTGGGTATGGGAGGAAGCGATGGACACCGGAATGATACCTTACTTATAGTGATATTCATGTATGGGGGATTTTGAGCCCCAGGCCGGTCCCAGGCGGTGGGAACCGTTGGACTCTTGGTCCCCGGTGTACGTGTACTATTATCATGCCTGTTAGCCGGTCCCAGGCGGTGGGAACCGTTGGACCACATTTGCCTATCAAATTGGTCCCCGGTATATATGTGTTGGGGGTATCACTTATCACTATAAGAAGCTCTGTTAGTCCTCCATCTACTTCTGATAACAAACCTCGAATAGCTTATATGTGGATGTATGTGAGTTGGGATCGATACCGAGACACATACCTAGACATATGAGTTAGGCGAGTAATAATAATAATAATAAGTTCAGTTATAGTTATTGTTATACACTTATTGTTATGTTATTGTTTCATGTTATAGTTCCCGTCATGACTCAGGTTATATTGTGACTCCTATCCTTCTTATGGTGATTCCAGTGATGAATCCGGCTTGACCTGTTACTCGTTCCTATTAGGATGACTGTTAGGATTTTCTGCATGTATTCCTGTCATACCTATTACTTGTTCCGGCATTGGATTTATGTTGCTCTTGTTATGCATTTCCGTTTGATCATCGCATGTTTTGCAACTCTGATTTTATATGCTTGGGATTGCTGTGGTATGAGACAAGGGTATATTTATGAGGGTTTCCTTGTTTGGATTATTCCTTCGACGTATTAGTCTCATAGGACAGTAACTTAAGCATATACAATCACTTTTGCTCGTAGCTAGCATTTCATTGGATTTCCCATTTCATGATTATTATATTATACTGTCCTTATATTCTATACTTGTGTTCTAACCTCATTCATGTTCCTTAGCCACTTGGCAGTATTTCATTTATTTATTATTATATGTCTTGACCCTTGGATTTGCACATTCAGGTTCTGTAGCTAGATCGGGGTGGAGTTGTCCACCGTAGCTCGAGCTCTTCTTGCGAGCGGGCATCCTAGCTTCAGCTCCTTGTGCCTGACTTCTCTTGACTCACGAGATCTCCATCCTACTCGTGAGCTCTTTCGTATTTTTGCTGTACCTTTTTCTTTTGGACTGAGTTGTGATAAAAGACATAGGTATTAAGTAACGTTTATCATATATTGTGATGACGTTGTATTGTACTTTGTATTGGCATATATGTGTATACCATGCTTTGCGGTGCACTCTGATCCTTTCTTGTTGTACTTTATGCTTAGCGTATATACGTGGGGGCACTTTTAGACCTGCGTATATACGTCGCAGTGACGTCCCCGTATCTGCAGAATCGGGGCGTTACACATACGCCAAAGCCTCAGCCCAAAAC
This sequence comes from Agave tequilana, assembly GCA_038442645.1. Lineage (NCBI taxonomy): Eukaryota > Viridiplantae > Streptophyta > Magnoliopsida > Asparagales > Asparagaceae > Agave > Agave tequilana. The sequence continues at coordinate 64,866 of JAVJIF010008554.1, forward strand.
TTCTTTGACAATCCTGCATTGGACAACATACACCGGACCTTCTCTAGTAAGGTCCTGTTCATCCTCTCTGCTACCCCATTCTGTTGCGGAGTCTCTCGTACCGTGAAGTATCTCTCTATGCCCTCATCAAGGCATAGCTGAAGGAAAGGATCTGATTTGTACTCTCCTCCATTGTCAGAACGGAGGACCTTGATCTTCCTTCTAGTGCTTCTCTCCAAGTTAGTCTTCCACTTCACGAACAGTTCTAGGACTTCTCCTTTGTGTCGCATGGTATATACCCAGCAGCGCCTAGAAAAATCATCAATAAACTATACAAAATAATGGTTACCTCCAATCGATGCAGTCTTGGTAGGTCCCCAGACATCCGTGTGAATATAGTCAAGAATCCCCTCGGTGCAATGTGATGTTGTGCCGAACTTCACCTTGGTCTTCTTGCCGATGATACAATGCTCACAGAATTCTATCTTGCAGGTTTCGGCACCCTTCAACAACCTTTGCCTCGCAAGAGCTTGCATTGACTTCTGTCCTGCATGTCCCAGCCTCATGTGCCACAGCCTGGTTAAATCTTCCTCTGAACTGGTAGAAGCCGCCACTTGCCCTGTCACCGTACTACCCTTCAAGTAGTATAGGTTGTTCCGGCGATCGGCCTTCAACACCACCATCGAACCTTTTGTCATCCTAAGGACTCCTTCCTTAATAGACACCCCAAGGCCCAATGACTCCAAAGCTCCTACGGAAATCAGGTTTCTCTTCAACTGAGGTACATACCTCACTTCCTTCAGCTCCCTCACTATCCCATCAAACATTCTAATCTGGATTGTACCAACACCCTCTATGACGCACGGATGATCATCGCCTATGACGACCGAACACCCCTCCAGCTTCTCAAAACTGGTAAACCAGTCCCAATTAGGGCATACATGGTATGTAGCACCTGTATCCATGATCCACTCATTTTCTCCTGAGTAGCCTATGATGGGAGTTGTAACTGAGAATAAGAACACCGATGAATCTGAGTTTGATCCATCTGCCTGTGATTTACTGCTTGGAGTGTTAACCACCTTTGCGAGATTTGCCTCAGACTTTGATTCCTTGTTCTTCCTCTTGAAATTCGGACAGTCCACCTTCCAATGCCCTATCTCTCTGCAGAAAGCATACTGATTCGTTTTGAGATCCCTAAACCCTAGCCTGGACTTTGATCTTCCTCATTCCTCCTTGCCCTTCCTTGATGAACCCCTGCCTCTTACTGCCAGTGCCTCCGCCGATGAGCTTCACTGAGAAGGATGTCTCTCCTTTCTCCTCGTCTCATAACTTGCCAGTGCAGACGACACCTCATTGTAGTCCAGACTTTGCCTACCATTGATAAAGGTCAGAGTGAATGTCTCATACTCCTCCGTTGGGAGTGAGTTCAGGAGGATGATCGCCTTGTCTTCCTCATCTATCTTGACATCCACTGTAACCCCCTGATCCCTGGTGTACGTATCACAGTACCAGTACGCGATACGACATCTAATGTTGCTTTGACCTTTCTGGTAGTAAGATTGAGCCGATATCAGTTTCAAATATCATTTTCTAATATTTCAATTTTTCAGGATTTTCTGGAATTTTTCTGGATTATTTGGCAAATCTCCGTAGCAGTGTCCACCGCTACCGATAATAGGCTTTACGATTTTTCTTTCAAAAAGTTGAGTTATATTTTGAGAATCTGCTTTCACTATGTGTCTTAGAATTGTATTATCTACGTTAACGTATTTTTGGAGATTTTTCTGAATTTATCGAAAATCCGGTCAAACCGGTGTCGCCCGGTATCGGCGCGACACTCCGGGATTTTTAATTTGCAAACCAGATTGAATTTCTTCAAACCGTTTTAATATTACGTCTCAAGATAATATTCTCTATTTTCTGTAATTTTTGGGCACCGTTCGGAGCTAGTCAAATTTTGGGCCAATATAATAATTCTAAAATCTTATTTTTTTTAATCTTTCTTTTTCCTTTCTTTTCTTCTCCTTCTCTCTCCCTGTTAACCCTCTCTCTCTCTCTCTCTCTCTGACCGTCGTCGGCGGCCGGGGCGCCGCCGCCGGCCGGCGGAGCTGGCCGGCCGGCCCACATAGGGGCGCGGCAGCAGCAGGCTGCTGCTGCCGCTGCCTGTTGGTTTGTTTGGGTTCGGGTCTAACCCGAACCCAATATCCTAAGGGGTTGATTTTAAACCCGACCCGATAACCCGTTACCCATTTAACTTAAGTATTGGATATGGGTTGTGGATCTGGACCCGACCCGTTAAGAGCCCAACCCGCATCCAAAAACCAATAAAGGTAATTTACAGAAAACCCCTTGCTCCTATTTATTATTTGCATGTAAATATTGTTATTACGTATTTAACCCTTTTTGTTATGATTTAAGTATTGGATATGGGTTATGGTTTCTTTATTCTTGTCATATGGATCCCCGTTCATATTACATGTATTATTGTTCCATGTTACCGTATGCATGTTATATGATTGTTTCCGGTTACTGATATGGAGATTCTCGTTACTCGACTTGAGAGCTGTTGATATGCGATATGTGGACTCCCACATCTATTGTTCCCGTTTCCCGTTATATTGTTCCCGTTATATTGTTCCCGTTTCCCGTTATATTGTTCTATGCTATCAACAGAGCTCAGGTCCGGTTATCATGTTACTCGTATCATATACTGTATTTGTTCTTGTTACATTGTATACTTGACATATCAGATCATAAAGCTAACTTGGGTATGGGGGAGACTTGACGGTTGATTAGATCTTATCGGGTGATGTACTGGATCCATATTGTTCTCCCAATGCAGGGGACGGTAGTGCTACCTACCAATTGCTCCATGAGCTCTCGTTACTTGATTCACGCTCCCCTCTTAGCGGAGAGCCCTGGTCTCAGCAGCCAGGGGTTTGTTTTAGGCCGTGATCCCGGGTATGCACGGGATACACCTACCCGATAAGAACTCCTCGACCATGGGTTTCCAAGTAACATAATAAAACAGTATACATAGTAGTGACGTCGGGAACACTTATTATTTGGTCACTCTCTCGTTTGGATAATGGTACCCGTATGCCATGTCCGGATGGGTTTGACTGGAGTGCGGGCTCCAGTATGAACTGCCAGTGGTATGGGACACTGGAAGAGATTGATTAAAATACCGGGTGGTACTGATTGCTACTATTGTATAAAGAACATGACTTGCCTGATACATGTTTACTGTTGTATCGTTGTACTTGTTACTGTTCCTGCTCATGTATTCGCTATCATGCGCCATGTATGCATTGTTACTTTACCTGTTTTATGCTACACTTTCTGAGGTGGCATACTGCTCATGTATATGTATACTTTGCATTGCTTATATTCTGTTTTGAATTATCTTTCTGCTCACTATGCACAACACAGTAGGGTGGTTATGTTGCATATGCCATTGCATGTTCACTTCTATCACGTCACCACTAGGCAACAGTACTTCTTATATGAACGGGATACGACTATAGACATGACCCGATGATAACCGGCTAGGTAGTGATGGTATTACAAGATAACATGTCTATATATTTCTACTGCTTCTTATATACTTATTATATAGTATCACTATTACAATATCATGTATTATATATTAGTATTATGTTTGTATTACTATAATATCTATTACTACCTCCTCCTTCATTTTATCACTCACTAGGTCGCTTTCTTACGACCCTGGGTTTGCGTGCCCAGGTTGGAGATCTGAGTTATCGTTTGGTCAGCTAGTTCATTGGAGACTCTACCATAGAGACCCGTCATAGGTATCTTTGTGCTTCATTCTTGTTATCTTAGTTATCCCTGTTTTTATATCTGTTATGATCACTAACATCTTTCTGCAGGTATTCTTGTACTTCTTTCCTGCTGGAACCCTTGTGTATATGGAAGCTATGTCATGTACTGAGGCTTAACGTACGCGTGAGGGTGTTTCCACCTCGCGTATGTACGTCGCCATAACGTCCCCGTACCTTCGGGATCGGGGCGTTACATAGTGGTATCAGAGCCTAGGTTCACCTGGTGTGGGTAACCACCTGGGTCAATACTCGGGCTCATACCAACAGTACAAGCAGATTCAGATTTAAACTTGTCTGTATCTGAATTTGGGGGTTCCAGCGCTGAGTACAAGAATACCATGTCATTGACACTCCATTCCTTGACTCTTTTATATTCCTTCCTTACAGTTGTCAACCAGAATATCTGATTTCCTTCTCGCTTTCTTTGCATCTTATTGCTTCCAATCCGTTAGTGTTAGTTCACTACAATACTTCTCTATCCCGATTTCCTTATAGATATCAGAGTGCGCAGCGAAAGTTTCGTGGACCCGTAACATTTCAGCTTTGGGGTTGAAAATATTGTTCTCACACCTGATTTGAAATTTCGAAGACGAAATTTTTTGTAAGGTGAGGAGAAATGTAACCCCCTGATCCCTTGTGTACGTATCACAGTACCAGTACGCAATACGACGTCTAATGTTGCTTTGACCTTTTTGGTAGTAAGATTGAGCCGATATCAGTTTCAAATATCATTTTCTAATATTTTCGATTTTTCAGGATTTTCTGGAATTTTTCTGGATTATTTTGGCAAATCTCCGTAGCAGTGTCGACCGTTACCGATAATAGGCTTTACGATTTTTCTTTCACAAACGGAATTATATTTTGAAAATCTGCTTTCACTATGTGTCTTAAAATCATATTATCTACGTTAGCGTATTTTTGAAGATTTTTCTGAATTTATCGAAAATCCGGTCAAACCGGTGTCGCCTAGTATCGGCGCGACAATCCGGGATTTTTAATTTGCAAACCGGATTGAATTTCTTCAAATCGTTTTCATATTACGTTTCAAGATAATATTCTCTATTTTCTGTAATTTTTGGGTACCGTTCGGAGCTAGTCGAATTTTAGGCAATATAATAATTCTAAAATCTTATTTTTTTTAATCTTTCTTTTTCCTTTCTTTTCTTCTCCCTTCTTCTCAAAGCTTCCTCCACCGCCTCTTCCACCGCCTCTTCTCTCTCCTCTCATTTAAAAACCTCTTCCCTCCTATCTCTAAAACAAAAACTCTCTCAAAACCCTCTCTCTCAATTCTCTCTCTCCTCTCTCTCTCTCTCTCTCTCTCTCTCTCTCTCTCTCTCTTTCACACACTCTCTCTAGATCCTCTCTCTCCCCTCTCGCTGTTCCATGGCCGAGGGCGGGCCTGACCCACGCCTGCGGTCGGCGCCTCCGGCCGCGCCCCAGCCCGGCGGCAGCGCCACGCCCTCTCCTTCTTCCTCCTCTTCTTCTTCTTTTCTTTCCTTTTCTTTTCCCTGTTTCTTTCTCTCCCTCTCTCTGTTCTCTCTCTCTCTCTCTCCTTCTCTCTCCCTGTTAACCCTCTCTCTCTCTCTGACCGTCGCCGGCGGCCGGGGCCGCCGCCGGCGGGTCATGATCGCGCCAGCCAACGGAGCTGGCCGGCCGGCCCACATAGGGGCGCGGCAGCAGCAGGCTGCCGCTGCCGCTGCCTGTTGGTTTGTTTGGGTTCGGGTCTAACCCGAACCCAATATCCTAAGGGGTTGATTTTAAACCCGACCCGATAACCCGTTACCCATTTAACTTAAGTATTGGGTATGGGTTGTGGATCTGGACCCGACCCGTTAAGAGCCCAACCCGCATCCAAAAACCCAATAAAGGTAAATTTACAGAAAACCCCCTGCTCCTATTTATTATTTGCATGTAAATATTGTTATTACATATTTAACCCTTTTTGTTATGATTTAGTATTCGGGCGATATCGGGAGCATCCGGACTCCGATTTGGACGATTCTGGATCCGTTGCGATCGTGGGAAAGAGAGCTACCTCCCTATGGCTAGTTTGTGAGTGTTTTTATTTTATAAATTATATTTTACCATGCTTAGTAATATGCATTGATTGCTTTATGTGACAGATATTGATTAGGGATAAAATATGGTAACGATTAAGTATTAACTGGTAAGGATTGGACAGTCATTGTAAGAGGATTAACTCAGAAGATTGTTAGGTATTTCCTGATGTAATATGAGGTAATAATAGGAACTATAACTACTGATATAGACAACTCGAACACAGTCATCAGACCTGCACAGGCACTGTCACTCGGGCCACTATGTCACCATCTGCTTGGACACTATTATGTCATGTATTGGATCACAGTTAGATAACTATCGTCACATGTATACTGATCTACAGTATTCGATAACACTACACTGTCACTAGATATGACTGCAGGACACCGGCATTGCATGCACTGATAGTACCTGTACATGTATCCCCGTTGCACAGATACTATGACACTGTCACCGTTACAGACCCACCGATACACTCGACATAGTGATTGCATGGCAACCTTTGATACACTACACGGGACACTGTTATTACATTTACATGTTGCACAAATACTATGACACGTCTTACGTTCGTATTCATGTGCACCACTTCACGGCATACCGTCAAGTCCTATACCGTTATCATCATTACATGGATTCTCGGCATATCACTGCTACACATGCATGTATGGTTTCTTTATTCTTGTCATATGGATCCCCGTTCATATTACATGTATTATTGTTCCATGTTATCGTATGCATGTTATATGATTGTTTCCGTTACTGATATGGAGATTCTCGTTACTCGACTTGAGAGCTGTTGATATGCGATATGTGGACTCCCACATTTATTGTTCTCGTTTCCCGTTATATTGTTCCTGTTATATTGTTCCCGTTTCCCGTTATATTGTTCTATGCTATCAACAGAGCTCAGGTCTGGTTATCATGTTACTCGTATCATATACTATATTTGTTCTTGTTACATTGTATACTTGACATATCAGATCATAAAGCTAACTTGGGTATGGGGGAGACTTGACGGTTGATTAGATCTTATCGGGTGATGTACTGGATCCATATTGTTCTCCCACTGTAGGGGACGGTAGTGCTACCTACCAATTGCTCCATGAGCTCTCGTTACTTGATTCATGCTCCCCTCTTAGCGGAGGGCCCTGGTCTCAGCAGCCAGGGGTTTGTTTAATGCCGTGATCCCGGGTATGCACGGGATACACCTACCCGATAAGAACTCCTCGACCATGGGTTTCCAAGTAACATAATAAAACAGTATACATAGTAGTGACGTCGGGAACACTTGTTATTTGGTCACTCTCTCGTTTGGATAATGGTACCCGTATGCCATGTCCGGATGGGTTTGACTGGAGTGCGGGCTCCAGTATGAACTGCCAGTGGTATGGGACACTGGAAGAGATTGATTAAAATACCGGGTGGTACTGATTGCTACTATTGTATAAAGAACATGACTTGCCTGATACATGTTTACTATTGTATCGTTGTACTTGTTACTGTTCCTGCTCATGTATTCGCTATCATGCGCCATGTATGCATTCTTACTTTACCTGTTTTATGCTACACTTTCTGAGGTGGCATACTGCTCATGTATATGTATACTTTGCATTGCTTATATTCTGTTTTGAATTATCTTTCTGCTCACTATGCACAACACAGTAGGATGGTTATGTTGCATATGCCATCTGCATGTTCACTTCTATCACGTCACCACTAGGCAACAGTACTTCTTATATAAACGGGATACGACTATAGACATGACCCGATGATAACCGGCTAGGTAGTGATGGTATTACAAGATAACATGTCTATATATTTCTACTGCTTCTTATATACTTATTATATAGTATCACCATTACAACATCATGTATTATATATTAGTATTGTGTTTGTATTACTATAATATCTATTACTACCTCCTCCTTCATTTTACCACTCACTAGGTCGCTTTCTGACGACCCTGAGTTTGCGTGCCCAGGTTGGAGATCCGAGTTATCGTTTGGTCAGTTAGTTCATTGGAGACTCTACCATAGAGACCCGTCATAGGTATCTTTATGCTTCATTCCTGTTATCTTAGTTATCCCTGTTTTTATATCTGTTATGATCACTAACCTCTTTCTGCAGGTATTCTTTTACTTCTTTCATGCTGGAACCCTTGTGTATATGGAAGCTATGTCATGTACTGAGGCTTAACGTACGCGTGAGGGTGTTTCCACCTCGCGTATGTACGTCGCCATAACGTCCCCGTACCTTCGGGATCGGGGCGTTACATCCACGTTCACCAAATCTGTAAGAAGTTTGGTGTAGCGGTTGATGTGCTCATTCACTGTGCTCCCCTTCTTCATCTGAAACCGGTACAGCTTACTCTTAAGCTGCAATCTTGACTCGACACTCTTGGTCAGATATTTCTTCTTAAGGGTTTCCCACAGATGCTTCGCCGACGTCTCATGTTGCGCAAGATATTTTATGTCTTGCGTTAAACATGAACGATCAACCCACACGCAGACCTGTTCATCTTCTCCCACTCTTCATCAGTGGTCGTGCTTCTCTTCTTCTCCAGAAGGAGAGTATCCTCGAGGTTCGATGCATTCAGGGCATCCATAACCTCACATCTTCACATCCCGAAATTATTTGTGCCATTAAACTTCACCACGTCATCCTCGGATGAGAATGCATGGTCTTAACTGAAGTAGTTTTTTCTGCCATCTAGATTACTTGATCCTCTATCTACACGGAAAAACAACCAACTGGAAATAGATCACTACTTCGATAAAAATTGGATTTTTTACCTTTTCCCTGAAACCCTAGATTGAGTTTCTCACCGGATCTACTCCACCAAAGATTCCTTGAGCACTCCTTGCGTCCTTCTGAGATCGACACACGATCCTACGAATACAACTACCTCTGATCTGAGATCGACACACGATCTCTACCGAATCAGATCCTGAAGCCCTCCGAATCTCCAGAAAAATCCTAAGCGAAACCTGGGAAGCTCTGATACCAATTGTTGTGCTACGACAACAATCTGAAGAGGAATCCCTGAATCTCCCAAGCACGAAGAACAATTCCCAAAACAGCACAAATATCACAAATCAGAGAAAGAACACGCAGACAACGAAAGTAGTAGCTCTCTTGATACTCAGAGGTGTTGCATCTATTGTAATCGATCTTCCAAAAGAAATTAAATCTCTCTTTCATTGCCCCGAGGACGTAGGCATTGAGGCCGAACCTCGTTAGATCGTTGTTTGCGTGTTCTTTCTCTGGTTTGTGATATTTGTGCTGTTTTGGGAATTGTTCTTCGTACTTGGGAGATTCAGGATTCCTCTTCAGGTTGTTGTCGTAGCACAACACCATCAGGTTGTAAATTACATAAATTTAACAATAAAGTTAAAAGTAAAAAAGAAATAGAGAGAGAGAGAGAGAGAGAGAGAGAGAGAGAGAGAGAGGACTCATGTCTCGGTGCACATAATTTCATGACACGATAATTTTACTTCGCACGAGGAAGGGAAATGGGCCAAGTAAATTGACTTAAAAAGACTAAGTAGTAAAATTTAGATCAGAATTTTAACTCTTAATAGTAATTATTTATGATATTCAAACAAAATTATTAGTTTGTACCCATCTAACCGTACTCAAACGATACCATTTGCCCAAATTTTAAATTAAAATAAAATAAATTTGTCCTTGAGATTGGTTCAGTGTTAAAAACAAAGGGATTAGATTAAATATACACGCATACTAAGAGTATGTTTGTTCAAAATTAGACAACAAATTTTATTAATAAAAACTAATTTCAAAGTTTATGTTTAAAGGAAAGGGGAAAAAAAATTAGGTCATAGATTCAAATTTATGCTGCAGTTATTTATAAGTAATCACTGAACTAAAACGAGATATAATAATATAGCGAGTAGAACCTGAGCAAGCCCTAAAATCCCCTTCAAGAAAGGAAGAAATAGAGTCCAATCCTGAGGTTTCCGGGGTCATTAGCTTTGATCTTGGTTTCAACAACATGAGCACGAAACAGGCTGAACACAAAATCTTACGTATAAAAATACATTACAGTAGAATATTCTAAAAAGACACTCGAAAGAACAGACTCTTTCCTTGATTGTTTGATTCGTTTGATGTGGAGGCTAATTTGAGCATCTTTTAGATTTTCCGGGACTTGTTTGGATTCAAGGAAGTGGGGGGAAGCAAGGAAGTGGGAATTTTTTTTTCTTTTTAGAAAATGAGAATTTGTGTGTACCTTTTCCGGTGTTTGGTTGGTTATTAGAAAGTAAAAGTGAAAAAATACATTGTGTTTTCTGATGTTTAGTTAATAATATGAAAGTGAAAGTGGAAAAGTTGACCACAAAGTTCACCATAAAATAATATTAAAATAAAAAGTAATTATGAAAAATAAAAATTAGACTGTAATTGAAATGCAAATGAGATTTACATGATCATAAAATTAGCTTTTTGAACTATAACTTATTACAAATGAGATTTACATGACCACAAAATTAATTGTAGCACCCTGGAAGTGAGGAAAAAAGTTGTGTAAAATGGAAAAGAGAGAGAAAATGAGAAATTTTCTGATGTTTGGATGAATAGCGGAAGTGAAAAATAACACTTCCCTACTTCCTCACTTCGCCCACTTCGTTGAATCCAAACAACCCGGCAAATTGTCGAAACAACACACACATATGAAGTTGAGCTGGGCTACTTTCAGAAGTATCAAGAATGTCGATACTCCCACTTTGATTTGATTGATACACCACTCATATGTAAAATCCAAACGTTGGATATAATCTATTAACTATAAACTACTTAGGAATAAAATTTCATAGATTTTCGTTATCATTTACCCGTTCATCAAAGTGCTTTCAAAGTTAAAACAGTTTTAGGCCTCTCAAAAATGTCGATTTTCAATCACTTTGATGAATAGGTAAATGACAACGAAAATTGTGAAATTTATTTTTAACTAGTTTATAGTTAGTAAATCACACCCAACGGTTTGAATCTTACATATGGGTGGTGTATCAATCAGATCAAAGTGAGAGGGAATAGAAAAGGAAAAGTAAAATGCTTTTCATGTACAAGATAAATTTCTCGAAACTATTACGAACTTTGTCTTTTGCTGAAAATCGCTAACACCGTTAGCAGCACAAGTAGGGTGGCAGACGGGTCACGACCCGTCAGACCCGACCCGGTAATCGGGTCGACCCGTCTGACCCGATTATTCTCTCTCCTCCTCAGAGTCCTCTCTCCTTGATCTCCTCCGTCGCCGCCCTCGCCTCCTCCCTTTCGCCTAAATTAAATTGTCAAATAATATGCGTGAGCTCAGTTTCGAACCCCGTGACCACTAGTGTGTAAGTTTAGTGTGATGACCAACTATACCACCCATCAATCTAGTAATATAATGTAAAAAAATTGTATTTAAGGTTTAATAATCGGGTCAAAAGGGTCGGGTCGGGTCAACCCGACTAAATCTGGGTCGGGGCTGGATCTGAATTTTTCATCCGTATAATAATCTGGTCTGTCGACCCGACCCGATTATTATACGGGTCGAGCAGTAATCGGGTCGGGTCGACCCCACCTAATTGCCGCCCCTGCACAAGTAAAAAGTCTTCCATGCCTTTATTTTAAAAATAATTTCTCTTTTAAAATTATTTTTTTGCAAAATTCATAAACTTATAAAATGATTATAAGACTTATTTAAAATTCATCTTTTTTTTTTCCAAAGTTCTTTTTTTTTTTGCATTTTAAGATCTTTTTTATAATTTTTTAATCAAAACTTATAGATATATGGTTAATTATTCACGCAAGGGTCATAAAATGTCACGTGCCTAGCGCGTGATATGATTTTAAACGAAGGAGTTGACAGAAGGTAGTTTCCATAAATATACGAAAAAGTTCGTAGCAGTTTCGAGAACAAGAAAATTTTGAGTGTAATTTTGAGTAAACCTCTAATAGTTTTTGTTAGTGTCAACGAATTTAGTTTAGAGTAAAATAATTTCATGGCAATACTATGAATTACTCCATGTTGAAGTCTTTAGTGGTCATAATTTGACTGACATCAAGATGATAACACGTGTCCAAGCTATTGAGTGTTTCTCCCGATACGTCCACAAATAACGCCCAAAGTCCATCCCGAAGCTTCCGCCACATCCAACTTTCCTGAGGTCACATTCTGTCCTGAAGATCCTTCCATACCTGAGCTACTTTCCGTCCCAAAGACGTCCTCAGTCCGAAGCCGCACTCTACCAATCTGAGATTTTTACCTTTCCGAGGTTTTTCTCGTCCAAACCCAAGTCAGAAGTCTCGAACATCAGCCCACCGATGTAACGGTCCCATTTTTAATAAATCCTCAATCTGCATAACCTCCACTTACAAAGCCGATTAATCAAATCTTTTCCTTATTTCTTAAAATTTTCGGCAGCACCTCCTCTGTAATTTCTGGTCGGATATAATATCCAATACAGATATAATGATTTCGGCTAACATCAGCCTACTTATTCTCATTCCAACCATATAACTTAATTCAAAATCATCGACACAACCATGAAAATTTTTCGGCTTGACATCGCCTACTTATGGAGAAACAAAATAACATAAACTCTAGAGTTTTTAACTCCGCATCCATAGGCTTTCAGAATTCATAACTTCCAACTAATCATGGGCATTAAATAGATAATACACTTCTTATTGTTACAACTCAATGACAATAACTCAAATGTCAACTTGAAATGAAACTACCATAAGGTTCTCCACATATGTATATACAAGATTAATCATGCCTCCCATGACCCACATATATAAAATGCACAAACACAAATGTCCCAAAATACAAGAGATGGATCGGTTCAGAATGAACCCTGCGCAGCATAGCCCTGACCCCTGCCTCCAAGCAACCTGCAATACATAAGTCTGTGGGAGGGTGAGCTCGACAGCTCAGTGAGTGAGGTGGAAATAATCAAGAAAGGATAATATCTCAATAAGAGTAAGAATATACACGAAATGAAGAAATCTGAAACAGTAAGAAGACAAGAATCGGAGGCATCCGATAGTTTGGTAATCAAGGTCTCAGCCTCTACAATTTCTGAGAACGATCAGACTCTCCTTTGTATTCCCCAATTTCTTATTTGAATTTCATCTTTATGTATGATAAGTTTTATGAGTTACATAGCCAAACTCGCTCGCCTTAAGCGTACATAGTGTGTATTACTCACGTGCCTAGTATTCCACGCTATAATATGCCAACCACCAATGTTATGCCATAGACCTAGTTTATGCATTCAAATAACACTTACATCACAAGCCAAAATTATATAACATGTAACCACATCATATTTCTCATAACGCAATAACGCGTCACACTTCAAGAAATGCACTGGTTCACATGCACACGTTTACCCAATATATGGTATTCATTTCAATGAACTAAACTTGTATCCTGATGGTTTCATTGTCATATACAACGACACATCCATCATAACCCCAGTGTCACATACACACATACACATTTGTATCACACATAACCATTCGTTATCAATCATTTGTAAGGATGTAATTAAGTGTATATCATAGCACCGTCTTCGCACTCCGCCCAGCATACGGGTCCCTTCCTCCTAATATAATATATATATCATGTATATACAACAATAACACCGTCTTCCCCCCTCCTACCGGTTCTCGCACGGCCCCTTCCTCCAATATATATATATATTTGTCAAATCCCCGTCTTCCCCCCTCCTACCGGCTCCCGCCCGGCCCCTTCCTCCTCATATATAATGCATCATGCAAACTGAAGTTATAATATTCATACAAGCAATATAAAACTAGCTTACATGTCATGCCCGAAATGATGTGCAACAATAAGAAAGAAGACATGTGCTTGGGTTTACCCAATATCATGGTAACAACACAAAAACCAACGCATCCAATTTCATAAGGTTCATATATCATGCACATCAATTCCCTTACAAAAGTAATCATACTCACAAATAAATGTTTATCTGTCAGATTGCATCATTACCGGAATATTCATATCAATCATAATGATTCTTATTCAGTGAGACACATACCCATGCCCTTGTACAACATATTTCAAAGTTCTACATTAAATGCAACACTTATTACACAAGGTTGTGTTCAGTTCCGAGCCTGTCTTACTATCTCTTTATTCTTGTAACATGGTATATGTGTGAAGATATATATAATATGGGTGCTTTCTATGTAATACTCTAAATATATTTGAACAGAGGAACGACCCTGTTCACAGGGTTCACACATGCATAACGACCAGATAGTACATATGTACATATGCCACATACCCATATTTCTCACTTTCAAATCTTCATATACGAGATTTCAAAACATTCATTATTACACCCATAGAGTTGATCATCGTCTCCGATAATCGGCTTATCCCTTTTTAACTAGAATAATATGAACGCCACAATCATACTTTAATCCCTAACGTAAATCAAGACATTGCACTTCAAGAGAAAAGAAACCATTAAGAATTGGAACGATATAGCAAATACGATTAAAAGTGTTTATCACAAGTATCTCATAAGTTTGGTCACCTTAAGGGGCACATGCTATCAGTATGCACTCGCACAAACATCCTGGCTAAAAGGATGGGTAAGTCGAGACTATAAGGAGAAACAGTTGTCTCATACGCGCTAGTTAATTAGAATACAACTCTCTAATATTACCATAAGAAAATCTTTCCTTTCAATTAGTATTCACGTTCGTTCATCTATTAGTCTATTGTCCATACAAATTAGTGTGGGTCGATAACTTGACCAATTATCAGTGAATCACAATTTCTCAGTCTATCATCCTTACCATATACTTTCGGCGCTTCAGAGATATCTACGGACTATGTACCAATAAATACTCTATTCACAGTCCAGCTACTAGGCCACTAAAGAGATTATGTGTTAGGATGAATATATCTTTTGGAGTCCATAACACAATAATTCCTTATTTTGATAAAATTAACGAAATCTGAGTCTAAGGGTAAACACCAGCACACTGAGTGCACAGGCAACCTCGTTATGAAACCTTAATTTAAAATGGTCAGCATTTAAATAAAATAGGTATGACATACCCGTGTTCGTAACATGCGTTACTGAAGGAGAGTGATTGGTTCTAAGCTCAGCACAACATGCCTATAAATTTTTCAAAAATTTTCCCATAGATCCACCTAAATCTGTTTCATCGGATCTGACCTTCCTATCAATCGAAGACGATTTATCGTAACTTCTACTTTTGATATTAGAATGAGACACGATGATTTCCATTAACCTTTAGGTTTACTGATCTTTCTAGCAATATATTAAATGACCCACTTAATTTACATGAACAGCTGAAATAAACAGAAAAATCATATAGACATCTAAAATTCTGTCACTTGCACTTTCGACACGTTATCATGTTCCAGTGATAACTCCTAGCACAGACATTGGATTAGGACACCGTAAGCGCGGTTGGAAAGTAGACTCGTTTAGCTTTCCAACGGTATATCACATGACCTATTCCTCATTAAATATCCTTACGAAAGAGCTCCATGTTTCAGGTCTCAAATCTGGACAGATTTTAACAGATTTGTGTTACCATACCGAAGGTGCTCTATTAACAAATTCTTCACTTTTCCTATTATTTCTTCATCTCACTTGAATTATAAGCAAGTCATGAACTGAAGTATTTAGATTTGTGGTCACAAGGATTATTTATAAGAGTATGCATAATTTGATCACTACAGGATTTATCACAAGTCCCTCTTTAAGTCACCTCCCACTTCATATTTAACTTATATTATGAAACTTTCCTTCTTATCTCATTAACATGACCAAGATCAAATATTGATTCGATTGCACAGATTATTATGTAAGAATGACAAGATGCTCAATCATCCCAAGTGTAAGGAACTTCAAGAAGTTCAATATACACTAACGGTTAGGAGAGATCTTTAACTTGATCTCCTCGAATTACAACGATTCCCGGATTTATGATACCAATTAGACTTTTAAGATTTATCTTATCTTCTAGTAATACTTTGATCGATACACGAACTCTTATTATAATGATCTTCCAATTTTCGGCTTAACCTTGCCTATGTGAAGGTATCCAACACCAACCCAATATTTCACAAGACATAATCATATGCATATCACAAGAGAGTATGTTTCTTGATAATATACTTTAATCACTAGAGAAGTTCTACTTTAAAATAAGAATTAGCAACTACACAATTTCTCAACTAGCAAGTTATTCCATAATCACAAGAAAGGTTCTACTTTCCAATAAGAATTTATAACACATAGCAAATTCATCATGCATTAGTCCGATGATTACATGAAGCATTTTATTTCAATTTACGGAAGAACATACTTGCCCAAACATTAGTCCCACAACTCTCAATGAGAGCTCCATCACCATAAATCTTATCATATGAGGTTAAGAATTCTAGGGTTAAGACTCACATTAAATCTGAAAATATATAAACCCCATCTCTACATGACCTATTTTATCATGCAATATTCTCACCCACCAATTTTATATAATGGGATTAACTCCACATATCCAAAGATCCAATTTTTATTATTACATACTTTAGGAAGCCCTAAAATTTCAAGGGATAAAAGCATGAATAGCTCAAAGGAAGGATTTTTATTCAACAAGTAGATCAACTTAGGGATTTCAAAAAATGAAATTGAGAACAAAGAAGGAGGAGAAAACCCACTCACCCACTGTGCGTTCCGGCCTCCGATCGCCGCCCTGGCTGCGGCCTGGCCGCCGCGCTGGCCGCGGCCTCGCCTGGCCCGGCCGCGCCTGGCCCTGGCCGAGCCTGGCCCTGGCCGCGGCCGCGCATGGCCGCCCTCGCGCGCGGCCTGCGCGCCTCGCCAGGTCGCGCGGCCTGCGCCCGCCTGGGCGCCGCCCCGCGCCGCTGCCCCGCGCTGGTGCGCCGTTCATCTCTGCCGAGAGGGAGAGAGGGAGAGGGAGAGAGAAAGAGAGAGAGAGAGAGAGTCGGCTGCGGTTAGAGAGAGAGAGAGATGGGGAAAAGTTTTTAATTCCCCCCTTAAGCCATGTGTCCCCTCACAAATCCCAAACCTCTCCTTTCAATTGCCAACACACCATCACAAAGCTTTAGTTCACCCTAGCCATCAAATTTTTTTTAACACTAAACTCAATTTCATCTAGGCCATCCATCTCACATGATCTCAAGAATACCATATTATGGTATGTATAAGATGGTATTTTTCTTGTACAAACACATTATACTCATATATTATTACATATATTAGCATGAACAATTTTTGTGAAATTTATTATTATACACTCATATATATATACATGTATTCATTCAAGGATGATCGTATTCACAAAATTTCACATATACCTCTCACACCCATATATATATATAATCAATTTCCTAATTTAACCTCTTCCCAATTTTTACAACAAATTTTTTTTTTTTTTTTTTTTCACAACATATTAGTTCGATGATCCCTCAACTAATCATGTATAAAATCTTATAAATCACGAATTATGATAATAATAAAAAATTGGGTTGTTACAGTCTACCCCCCTTACAGAAGTTTCGTCCTCGAAACTTGCTACCTGAAGTAAGTAAGCATAAAACTTTGCATTTCTCTTGCATATCATAAAATCTTCCTTTGATGCAATATTTTTCTCAATCATCCTCCTCAAGATTCATTATTTCTTGATCAATTCTATACTATGTCCTTACGATCCAAATTAATCTTTACTCACTTGATATTTTTATCATTCCCTTACTCCAGTGTCCCATACCACTGGCAGCTCATACTGAGGGCCCACACCCCCAGCCGAACACATCCGAATTATGGCATGTGGGTACCATAATCCGAACATAAGGCAGTGACCAAATATCCCGCGCTTCAAGATTAGTCATACACGTAAGAACTCCTACCCCCCCTTAATCCAATCATAACAACAACATTCCACATACACACAAAACATAATCATGCATATCAATTATGACAATCAACCTAGCAATCTAATCCTCTTCCGACCACAACAATTCTAAGTCTAATACTCATTCTATATCCTGCGCTCTGATACCAACTGTAACGGTCCCATTTTTAATAAATCCTCAATCTGCATAACCTCCACTTACAAAGCCGATTAATCAAATCTTTTCCTTATTTCTTAAAATTTTCGGCAGCACCTCCTCTGTAATTTCTGGTCGGATATAATATCCAATACAGATATAATGATTTCGGCTAACATCAGCCTACTTATTCTCATTCCAACCATATAACTTAATTCAAAATCATCCACACAACCATGAAAATTTTTCGGCTTGACATCGCCTACTTATGGAGAAACAAAATAACATAAACTCTAGAGTTTTTAACTCCGCATCCATAGGCTTTCAGAATTCATAACTTCCAACTAATCATGGGCATTAAATAGATAATACACTTCTTATTGTTACAACTCAATGACAATAACTCAAATGTCAACTTGAAATGAAACTACCATAAGGTTCTCCACATATGTATATACAAGATTAATCATGCCTCCCATGACCCACATATATAAAATGCACAAACACAAATGTCCCAAAATACAAGAGATGGATCGGTTCAGAATGAACCCTGCGCAGCATAGCCCTGACCCCTGCCTCCAAGCAACCTGCAATACATAAGTCTGTGGGAGGGTGAGCTCGACAGCTCAGTGAGTGAGGTGGAAATAATCAAGAAAGGATAATATCTCAATAAGAGTAAGAATATACACGAAATGAAGAAATCTGAAACAGTAAGAAGACAAGAATCGGAGGCATCCGATAGTTTGGTAATCAAGGTCTCAGCCTCTACAATTTCTGAGAACGATCAGACTCTCCTTTGTATTCCCCAATTTCTTATTTGAATTTCATCTGTATGTATGATAAGTTTTATGAGTTACATAGCCAAACTCGCTCGCCTTAAGCGTACATAGTGTGTATTACTCACGTGCCTAGTATTCCACGCTATAATATGCCAACCACCAATGTTATGCCATAGACCTAGTTTATGCATTCAAATAACACTTACATCACAAGCCAAAATTATATAACATGTAACCACATCATATTTCTCATAACGCAATAACGCGTCACACTTCAAGAAATGCACTGGTTCACATGCACACGTTTACCCAATATATGGTATTCATTTCAATGAACTAAACTTGTATCCTGATGGTTTCATTGTCATATACAACGACACATCCATCATAACCCCAGTGTCACATACACACATACACATTTGTATCACACATAACCATTCGTTATCAATCATTTGTAAGGATGCAATTAAGTGTATATCATAGCACCGTCTTCGCACTCCGCCCAGCATACGGGTCCCTTCCTCCTAATATAATATATATATCATGTATATACAACAATAACACCGTCTTCCCCCCTCCTACCGGTTCTCGCACGGCCCTTCCTCCAATATATATATATTTGTCAAATCCCCGTCTTCCCCCCTCCTACCGGCTCCCGCCCGGCCCCTTCCTCCTCATATATAATGCATCATGCAAACTGAAGTTATAATATTCATACAAGCAATATAAAACTAGCTTACATGTCATGCCCGAAATGATGTGCAACAATAAGAAAGAAGACATGTGCTTGGGTTTACCCAATATCATGGTAACAACACAAAAACCAACGCATCCAATTTCATAAGGTTCATATATCATGCACATCAATTCCCTTACAAAAGCAATCATACTCACAAATAAATGTTTATCTGTCAGATTGCATCATTACCGGAATATTCATATCAATCATAATGATTCTTATTCAGTGAGACACATACCCATGCCCTTGTACAACATATTTCAAAGTTCTACATTAAATGCAACACTTATTACACAAGGTTGTGTTCAGTTCCGAGCCTGTCTTACTATCTCTTTATTCTTGTAACATGGTATATGTGTGAAGATATATATAATATGGGTGCTTTCTATGTAATACTCTAAATATATTTGAACAGAGGAACGACCCTGTTCACAGGGTTCACACATGCATAACGACCAGATAGTACATATGTACATATGCCACATACCCATATTTCTCACTTTCAAATCTTCATATACGAGATTTCAAAACATTCATTATTACACCCATAGAGTTGATCATCGTCTCCGATAATCGGCTTATCCCTTTTTAACTAGAATAATATGAACGCCACAATCATACTTTAATCCCTAACGTAAATCAAGACATTGCACTTCAAGAGAAAAGAAACCATTAAGAATTGGAACGATATAGCAAATACGATTAAAAGTGTTTATCACAAGTATCTCATAAGTTTGGTCACCTTAAGGGGCACATGCTATCAGTATGCACTCGCACAAACATCCTGGCTAAAAGGATGGGTAAGTCGAGACTATAAGGAGAAACAGTTGTCTCATACGCGCTAGTTAATTAGAATACAACTCTCTAATATTACCATAAGAAAATCTTTCCTTTCAATTAGTATTCACGTTCGTTCATCTATTAGTCTATTGTCCATACAAATTAGTGTGGGTCGATAACTTGACCAATTATCAGTGAATCACAATTTCTCAGTCTATCATCCTTACCATATACTTTCGGCGCTTCAGAGATATCTACGGACTATGTACCAATAAATACTCTATTCACAGTCCAGCTACTAGGCCACTAAAGAGATTATGTGTTAGGATGAATATATCTTTTGGAGTCCATAACACAATAATTCCTTATTTTGATAAAATTAACGAAATCTGAGTCTAAGGGTAAACACCAGCACACTGAGTGCACAGGCAACCTCGTTATGAAACCTTAATTTAAAATGGTCAGCATTTAAATAAAATAGGTATGACATACCCGTGTTCGTAACATGCGTTACTGAAGGAGAGTGATTGGTTCTAAGCTCAGCACAACATGCCTATAAATTTTTCAAAAATTTTCCCATAGATCCACCTAAATCTGTTTCATCGGAT
The DNA here is from genome assembly GCA_038442645.1 of Agave tequilana. NCBI lineage: Eukaryota > Viridiplantae > Streptophyta > Magnoliopsida > Asparagales > Asparagaceae > Agave > Agave tequilana. The sequence continues at coordinate 85,754 of JAVJIF010008554.1, forward strand.
CTGACCTTCCTATCAATCGAAGACGATTTATCGTAACTTCTACTTTTGATATTAGAATGAGACACGATGATTTCCATTAACCTTTAGGTTTACTGATCTTTCTAGCAATATATTAAATGACCCACTTAATTTACATGAACAGCTGAAATAAACAGAAAAATCATATAGACATCTAAAATTCTGTCACTTGCACTTTCGACACGTTATCATGTTCCAGTGATAACTCCTAGCACAGACATTGGATTAGGACACCGTAAGCGCGGTTGGAAAGTAGACTCGTTTAGCTTTCCAACGGTATATCACATGACCTATTCCTCATTAAATATCCTTACGAAAGAGCTCCATGTTTCAGGTCTCAAATCTGGACAGATTTTAACAGATTTGTGTTACCATACCGAAGGTGCTCTATTAACAAATTCTTCACTTTTCCTATTATTTCTTCATCTCACTTGAATTATAAGCAAGTCATGAACTGAAGTATTTAGATTTGTGGTCACAAGGATTATTTATAAGAGTATGCATAATTTGATCACTACAGGATTTATCACAAGTCCCTCTTTAAGTCACCTCCCACTTCATATTTAACTTATATTATGAAACTTTCCTTCTTATCTCATTAACATGACCAAGATCAAATATTGATTCGATTGCACAGATTATTATGTAAGAATGACAAGATGCTCAATCATCCCAAGTGTAAGGAACTTCAAGAAGTTCAATATACACTAACGGTTAGGAGAGATCTTTAACTTGATCTCCTAAAATTACAACGATTCCCGGATTTATGATACCAATTAGACTTTTAAGATTTATCTTATCTTCTAGTAATACTTTGATCGATACACGAACTCTTATTATAATGATCTTCCAATTTTCGGCTTAACCTTGCCTATGTGAAGGTATCCAACACCAACCCAATATTTCACAAGACATAATCATATGCATATCACAAGAGAGTATGTTTCTTGATAATATACTTTAATCACTAGAGAAGTTCTACTTTAAAATAAGAATTAGCAACTACACAATTTCTCAACTAGCAAGTTATTCCATAATCACAAGAAAGGTTCTACTTTCCAATAAGAATTTATAACACATAGCAAATTCATCATGCATTAGTCCGATGATTACATGAAGCATTTTATTTCAATTTACGGAAGAACATACTTGCCCAAACATTAGTCCCACAACTCTCAATGAGAGCTCCATCACCATAAATCTTATCATATGAGGTTAAGAATTCTAGGGTTAAGACTCACATTAAATCTGAAAATATATAAACCCCATCTCTACATGACCTATTTTATCATGCAATATCCTCACCCACCAATTTTATATAATGGGATTAACTCCACATATCCAAAGATCCAATTTTTATTATTACATACTTTAGGAAGCCCTAAAATTTCAAGGGATAAAAGCATGAATAGCTCAAAGGAAGGATTTTTATTCAACAAGTAGATCAACTTAGGGATTTCAAAAAATGAAATTGAGAACAAAGAAGGAGGAGAAAACCCACTCACCCACTGTGCGTTCCGGCCTCCGATCGCCGCCCTGGCTGCGGCCTGGCCGCCGCGCTGGCCGCGGCCTCGCCTGGCCCGGCCGCGCCTGGCCCTGGCCGAGCCTGGCCCTGGCCGCGGCCGCGCATGGCCGCCCTCGCGCGCGGCCTGCGCGCCTCGCCAGGCCGCGCGGCCTGCGCCCGCCTGGGCGCCGCCCCGCGCCGCTGCCCCGCGCTGGTGCGCCGTTCATCTCTGCCGAGAGGGAGAGAGGGAGAGGGAGAGAGAAAGAGAGAGAGAGAGAGTCGGCTGCGGTTAGAGAGAGAGAGAGACGGGGAAAAGTTTTTAATTCCCCCCTTAAGCCATGTGTCCCCTCACAAATCCCAAACCTCTCCTTTCAATTGCCAACACACCATCACAAAGCTTTAGTTCATCCTAGCCATCAAATTTTTTTTAACACTAAACTCAATTTCATCTAGGCCATCCATCTCACATGATCTCAAGAATACCATATTATGGTATGTATAAGATGGTATTTTTCTTGTACAAACACATTATACTCATATATTATTACATATATTAGCATGAACAATTTTTGTGAAATTTATTATTATACACTCATATATATATACATGTATTCATTCAAGGATGATCGTATTCACAAAATTTCACATATACCTCTCACACCCATATATATATATAATCAATTTCCTAATTTAACCTCTTCCCAATTTTTACAACAAATTTTTTTTTTTTTTTTTTTTTTCACAACATATTAGTTCGATGATCCCTCAACTAATCATGTATAAAATCTTATAAATCACGAATTATGATAATAATAAAAAATTGGGTTGTTACAACCGAGATCTTCACTTACCGTTACGCAGCTCCATCCTCCCTGCATTCATAACATGTAATACCCTATTTCAACGCAGACAATTATGAACAGTGGCGGATTCGCCAGCCTGAAATCCCAACCAACCAGTGCCAGCAATCACAGCCGTTACAACAACTCCAACACATGAGATCGTGCAGTTACAACAGTCTGTCAATTCCGCCTCCACCCAGGCATCCCTGTCAGGTGTATATAATCTTTCTTCTCCAAGAAGAAGGAGATCGCTTCCCTAATTCTCAAAGCACACATATACACCACTACACTAACAGTTTTCTGTGTTAGTCCATTCACTACACTGAAAGTTCCCTGTTTCAGTCCATCATCATCCTAGCAGCTTCCCGTATTAGTCCACTCTTCAATCACACCGACAGTTTCCCTCTGTCATTCCTTTCTACTATTTCACCTACTGATTTTCATGCTCGAGAGTCTTAGGTCGGTATCTCATCAGTGCTCCTAACTCGAAAGATGTTTTAACTCATATGTGCGACAGGATCACCCAGAAAACACCTCCAAATCACTTGTGTGGCTCTGATCCACACTAATTAAGCTAGTTTTTTGTCCACCGCAAAAGTCATTCATAACTTTTAGTCTGAATATCTAAATAATTTGCCTGATGGTAATAGTGCATATGTTTTACCTTGACTCCAAACCTCTAGAAAAAAGAAAAGAAAAAGAAAAAGAAAAAGAAAACCAAACTCGGATTCTCCAAAGTTCAACGAGACGTCCAGCTGGACCCCCCCGTTCTCCTCTAACGGGTCGGTTCCGATTCAAGACACACTACACCCGACAACCCGAATTACCGACTGCCCCTCCGAATAAATAGCATATAGACACGAAGTTTCACTCGCCCACACCCTCATCACACTCGTCTCTCTCTCTCTCATCAATCCTCCAACCTCTCCTTTTTCCTCTCTCTCCCTCTCCCCCATCCGGTTCTCCTCTCTTTCTCTCTCTAAAACTCTTCTCTCTCTAGCGTCAAAAATGACCGACGCCGACGACACCGAGTTCTGGTTCGAGTCCGCGCTCCGCTGCGCTGAGCTGGCGGCGCACCAGATCGCGCGCCTCAAGAACCCCTGGTGGAATCCGACGTGGCGGGATCTCGTCCCCGCCGCCCCCCCGCCGCCCTCTGTCGCCTTCACCGCCGGCTGGGGATCGCGCGGCAGGCGATCCCGGGCCGCCGCCGCCACCCGTTTCGGCAAGGGGGACGCGGCCGCCTGCAGCCCCGCGACGCCTTTCGAGTTCGGATCCGGGTCCGGATCCGGGTCGGGCGCGTCGACGAGCGGCGGCGAGGAGGGGTCCAGCTCGCCGGAGAAGGCGGCGGCCGGCGGGAAGAGGCGGAGGGCTGGCGGCGCCGCTGACGTCAGCGGTGCTGGCGGTGAAACAAAGGTCAGTTCTTTTTTTTTTTCTCGTTTTCGTTTGTGTTTGAAGAAAATGCCCCCGTCGTAACCGAAAGCACTCACTTTCATTTAGCTATTTTTTCATGTTATTTTTACGGGAAAATTCTAGAAGTTTTTATATAACACACTCTGTTTTCTGATTTACCGATTTCGATAAGAGATTTTTCTGTGAAAGTATTTATTTTTTAAAAGGAAAAAATATAATTTATGGCGGATTTATATTTTTTTTTGTTGATTTATAATTTTTGTGGTGTACTGGCAGCCCTTCTATCTGCTTTAAACCCCGAAATTTCTGAGGGACTTTTAAAAAAAATGTTATATTAATTGAGGATGTTTTATGAAAAAAGAATTTCTCTCCATTTTTCCATCGTGACATTGACCGTAAAGCCTCTGCTTCGGGGAGCGTACCGCCGGTATATCGGTCACGTGCCTCCTCACCCCAACATTTCCTCTAATATTGTAATACCCAAAAATAATATTTTTTTTCACTTTTTACCCCCACCCTCATTTGTAATTAAATAAAAGTTTCAGGGTTTCTCCGCACACGGACCACAAAGAGCCCTTGACGCCCTCTCTAAATCCCCCACTTTCCTCGGGTTGCGAGTTTTCCGAATCCTACAAACCGCCGTATTTACTAAAATGACACTCTTTTTTCCGAGAGGCATTTTGGTAAATATCCTCCGTACTTGTTTGAACGTCCCCCCACTTTATCACCCAGTGCGGTTTCGCGTGTGGTGAGTTTGGTGGAGGTAGTTATGGGCTCCACTAAATGCCATTTTATTATTTTAATTTAATTAAAATCAGATTTAAGCGGATAAAATTAATTAGTTGCTATCCTCACCCTTTAAAATTTTCAAACGTGATGGTCAAAACCGCCCCTGACAAACGAAGACAGGGCGTGGATTCATTTTTTTTATATTTAGAAATAGCGAAGAAAGAACGGCACAAGTTTGGCGTTAGATCCCGGACTGTCTTCGTTGTTCGTTGGATCCGCTGTGTTGGCCGTCGTTTGACCACTTGTATTTTGACACATGTATTTTTTTTTTTTTTGGGGATCAGGTGGTTGAGATCGAGCGGGCGCCGTTGGGTTTCAGAATCTCAGCGGGCAAAGATATTAGACGAACGGGAAAGAAAAAGGTGTAATTTTTTTTTTCCTGATTATCACAATTTTTTTTTTTGTAATAAACTGAACTTTTTCGCTTTAGTTGAATAATTGGGAATTATGTGGGTCTTGATGATTGGAGTTGGTGGGTTGATTTGCAGACATTATGTGAGCTTCAGGAGGAGGAAAAATTATTGGTTGAAGAGAAGAATATGCTAAAAAAGGTGGGGTTTTTATTAAAATTTTGTTATAATTTTTGTTGGGGTTGGTTACTGATGAAAAAAGGTTAAACAACAGGAAATGGAATTGAGGAGGAAGGCTTACGAGGCTTTGAGGGTGGAGAACCAGAGGCTAAAGAGTCAACAGGTGACCACACGCTTAACCTTTTGTCTCAGTCTCCCCTCTCCCTCCCTCTCCCTCCCTCTCTTTCTCTCTCTTCATGAGCTGCTGAGTTTTTTTTAGTTTTATCCCCATCATGGGGTTTTTTGTCTGCATGATTGTGCTGGGCAATGGTTAAACTGCTTGTTGTTTTCTGTGTGCAATGCTTTGGATAAAGGCAAAGCTAAAGACACCAATCAAAGGAAACTAACTCAAAGGAGGGGAATGTTATTGGAAAGAGGAAGCTCTCTTTCTTTTTTCATTCTATTTTTGGAATCTGATAGCTGTGATAAAAATGAGATGGGTCCAAAAAGGCCTCGTGTGGGACAGATCCACAGTTGGCTCACTTTCTTTCTAGGACTAATTCTACATGGAGAGAGGCTCAGACCGCGCATATGGTCCTTTTTCCCCTTCTGTTCTTATATAACAAACAAACTTCTTTAAGATTTTTGCTGTAGATATCTTCAATAGTAGTTTTTAGCATGATGTGATTGTGAGTGCTAATGTATCTCGACAACCATTAAGTCCTAACAAGATTTTAGTTTGTGCATATTTGTAGGGTGCTATTTGTGGTTTAAATTAGTGGATGTACAAATGTAAACTGGCTTAAGCTTGTTGAAGAAGGAGATCAAAATCATATTAAAACTTGATTTGATAATAAAAATAGCTTCTTCTTTTCTTTTTTTCTTTGGATTTGGGTCTTCTATTTGTGAATGCGCGTAGACTTGTTTTTATTTCCCTTTTGATTACATTTCAGGTTTTCAATCTAATGCCACTTTCCTAACTGTTTGGCGTGAGTTGCTCAGTTGCTTGTTTGGTTTTTATGCACTTTCTCAGCTTCTCATTTTAGTGCAGTTCAAATTAATGAAACTTCTAATCAAGCATTCTTAAAATTTTAATTACTGGAGTAGCGTAATTTTGGAAACTATGTTTAGTTATATAAGTACAGTTTAAAATCATAAATCTGCTAATATTAAAACTTTCATTTTGGAAGTGTGCTTAATGAACCCGACAATCCTTTCCTCTCTGTGCCATGTTGACCGAGGCTTACACCTGCCAAATTACTGCAGGCAAAATATCCTATTGTTGCAATATTTATTACTGCATGCATTTGTTGGCAGAATTAGTCGTTGCAATTTTGATGAGTTTGACCAATTAATACTCTGATCTTAGCCACAATATTGGCTCAATCACATGTTCTTTCAGATGCCTTGTCTTTTATTCCGATGGTTAGATGGGCAAATATAAATGTTGTGACTGTAATGGGAGAGTTCAAGTCATGAGGTGAGCCAAGACGAGGTGAACTTCTCAAGGGGGGGAGGGGTTGGAATTTCCCACCTTCTGTATCATCTTATCTAGATGGATAATGCTATACCTGCATGCCAAAAAAAGTCAGAAAAAGGCCTCCAGTTGGGGTTTTTAGCTGAAGTGGGTGGTAACATACTCCATTTAGACTTCAGCACTTTAAGTGCCATCGTGATGTGATTCATGGCGCTGCAATTTAGAATTTTTGCAGCGATACCTGGCACTTGTTTATAGGGGTGATTCTCGCTTCTGGGTTTGTAGAAGGCTTAGTGCCTAGAATTGTAGGCTACATGCCCACCATAGACTGTAGGAGAACTTGTATCCAGCTCTTGAGACTTAATTTGAGTAAAATTGTGACAGCCCTCGATGGTTATTGTTGCAGTTATATGCTATACGTACTCTGATCGTTATCTCTAGAAATTGCTTTTGTTTTGCACCTTGTCATAATCTAGAATTTTATGGTGATTGTGATAGATTTTTGGTGGCCTATGGTCACTAATGATATCATTTTATTATTATTTTGGGGATTGGGGGGAGTGTTGTGTAGCTGCAGGTAGCGAGTGGATAACCACGTATTGTGGTGTTATAGAGTTGGAAACATGCTTAGGCCACCTTCTTGAGTTACATTGGTCGATGTACTCTTGAGACAAGGCCTGAATTTACAAAGGCTTGAAATAATTACTAACACATCGAACACGAATGTCAAGAACGAACAATTCCTTCTACCAATTGAGTTTATGGCTTTCTTGGTCGCCTGCACAAAGAACTGCATTTTACCTCTCAATTATTTGGTATGAACTCTGAATCGATGATGGTTCATGTCTGCTTTTGTTTATATGAAAGCTAGCAAATCCTACTTGAGTATTTCCCATGAGGACCACCTCCATTTTTTGCCTATAGGTTCTGTCCAGATCAAAGTAAGTGACATGAAGCATAGAAGGCTGTTTTGATTATGCTGCTAGGCATTACTTTTGGACCTCGGTTTTACACCCGATTTTGGGTATGAATTGGACTGGGTTTCCATTGAGATATTACAACCTTTGATGCAAAAATAAAAGATAAATAACTAACAAATACATAAATTAGCAACTCAATAAAATAAAATAAATAAAGGACTGTCTAATATTCTTTTAGTGCTGAGGTCTTAGGTCCTACTTCCACCTTTGGGATTTTCACATAAAAAGAGTAACCAGCATTTTGAATGTTCGCTTTTTCCTTTTCCTTTTCTTTTTTCTTTTCTTTCTTCATTATTATTTTTTCTTTTTGGATGAGTAATACCTCAGTAACATATATCTGCATGATTAAACTACTTTTGGGACGTATTGCACAAAGTATATGAAAAAGTAAGTATACTAAAATCTTAGGAATCATCCTGAAGAAAGAAAATGTATCCATTTAACATTTTATTTTGTATGTCTGATTTTACATGCTCTTTAAGGACAGTTTTTGTGAAGGATGGTCTATACATCCTCATCTTCTTCACAAATAGTAAATCTGTTTATCACTTCAGTTATCTGGGACACACTAAATCTCGCATCTATTTCAAAGTGACGTCGTAAAATTTGCATATAATTACTTTTCCCTTCATGGTTCATACTCTGAAAGCCCTAAAATTGCATCTTCTGATGATAAACATTTGTTTGCTGCAGAAAAGTTTCCGGTCACAGAGTGCTTCGCTCAAGTCCGCCACTGCTCCTGCATCTTCTTCTGCGGCCCCAAGATCGAGCAGTCACTTCGTTCTTCCTGACCTCAACGAACCACTGTCAGAAAATTTGAACTGACGAAAAATATGAACAACGTGCCAGTGTTTTCAAATAAGCACTAAATGTATATAAGAGGCACAGGTAGACTTTAACTTTAAAAGGGAGGTTAGAGATATTCTTTTGTTTTCTGATAAAAGTGTAACTTGTTAAGATTTATTAATTGATGCCCTTAAACTTATTTCTATTTTACTATATATTCTTTTAGCTGTCTAAACTCTTGTCCATTTAGTTTTCTTGTACTTGTAATTGTAACTGACTAAAATTTCCCCCTCTAGATTATACTTTGTTAGGTCAGCTAGAGTCCTAGTCTACATAGTTAAGATTAGTAATTAGCCGGGGGGCTGCAAAGCAAAGATAATTCGGTGGAGCCTTGCTCTTTCTTGCTCAAGTTTTGAAGTGTAAATAAGCACACTGACTACAAAACTTATATTAAAAAGAAGCCGGGCTCGCAGAACGATGGCCACCGCCGGTATCTTCGTTGGAGCCCTAGCAGGGCTGGAGGGGATAATGCCCTACCATGAAAACTGTGACTGCGCCTTGCATGATCACCGAGGCTGTTGCAGCTACAGGCCTTCTTCCATATGCAACCGGATCTCGTAGTACTTTAATTTATAATTTGTAACTTTTTTTTTGGGTTTATAATCACTTAAAATTATTTTTACTAGCATAAACATATAACTTATAAATCTAAGTTATTACAGGTCACAAGTTCAAGTCTTGACGAGTGTAACATTATTTTTTATTACACCACCCCCCCCCCCCCCCCCTCCCTCTCTCTCTCTCTCTCTCTCTCTCTATATATATATATATATATATATATATATATATATATATATATATATATATATATATATATATATATATATATTACATTCCTGTGGCGAATTTGTCTTCTGTGAGCAAGGGGTACTGCCAGCTGAGGCCAAGATGTGCAGAGAAATGCTCTTCTGGAGGGCACAAATCATGTAGGGAGTTTGATTGGAGCCATCTTATAAACTTTGCTGACTTTGTTTTTGGGCTGAAAGTATGATGGGGCCGTTTCACATATGGTTATGTTGTGTTCAGTATCGGATTGATGAACATATTTTTAAGTAAATTGCAAAGAACTAACTCTCTGTGCTGTCGAGGTTCGTCATAAAACTATGTTTATTCTATTAAATCATGTTCTATTGAATATGCCTTTAATGCAAAATAGAGTTTTTATGACAAATTCATCGATTCAAGCAAATTTGATGGTTAGTCTAAATTTCACAATGTATAATATAACTGGGATTTTGACAAAAATGAATGCGACTGGATTGATTTTTTTTTTTTTTTTTTAAACCAATTCAAAGGATTCAAAAGACTTGTCTAAAAATTCTATTATTCCTTTATTTTCAAGGACCGAGCTTGTCCCAACCTCTAGGTGCCCTCTCTAGTTTCCTCACTCAGCAGACTGTTCTTTTCCTTTCAAAAAAGGCCTCCTAAATTTCAGGAATTCATATGTTTCATCATATGTTTATACTACAAGGAGGGAAAATAAATCTTGATGACAAGTCTTTTGCAGCTTCTATCCTTTCAGAATCTAATGTCAGTGATTAAACCTATCATGGACCAAATAGTGAGCTGAAAGGATTCCTTAATTACTTTTCTTGGTTGAGACTGAGAATATGCAAGCAAGGGTCTCAAATACAGAAAGGAATTTCTTTTTCTTTTTTCTAGGGAAAGTCATATTGTAAAATTTCACTGATACAATTTATATTGCAAAATATATCAAGAAATTAAAACGGGTAAATTCCACAAAAATACCATGAAGTATAGGGATAGTTTTATAGAAATACCTAAACTTTCAAATAGTTCAACTAACTAGCTAGATCTTAATTTGGCTTCCATGTTGGTACCCATCGTTATAGCAACGTCAAAATCGTACATCACATGACGGACACGTGATCAATATTGAACTTTTTTTACCATTTGAGTCATTTTTATACAAATTTAGCAGTCTACATCTAATTATTCACCCAATTTCTTATCATTTCAGCTCGAGGCGGGGGTGGGTTAAGGAGGCCTCAATTCTTCATACCCTCTGCTAGTTATCCTCAATTTCTATTTTAATTAATTGTTTTCTTCTCTAAATTTCTTAATACTCAAACTCTCTACTATGTTCTTCCGCTCTGATTTAACCCTAAATTGTCTAATATTTTAATTATTCCCTTCAGCATCTCATACCACTAACAAACCATACTAGGGACTCGCACCGCAACAAGACTCATCCGAATCATGACATGCGAGTACCATAATCCGAACATAAAGGAGTGATCAAATATCACACGTTTCAAGATCAATCGTACACTAAGAACCCACTACACACTTAGACTACTCATATCATAGCACACATTTACATACATTCATTCACATCTAACACACACATATATTTCAATCATAACAATCAACCCTGCTCCTAAATCAACTATTCTAAGTCTAATCCCTATGCCTAAGTCTGAACTCTATTACAAAATGTAACGGTCTCAGTTACTAATATCCTCGAGCCACATAATCATATTTAATTTTCTTTTAAATTTTGGTAGCATCTCTTCTGTAATTACTACTTTGCCCTTTATTACTGTAGTGAGTAATTCCTAAGGAATCAATTCACGCTAGGAAAGTGAATATAGCTAAATCACAGAAAAGCCAATTGCAAATACAATGAAAATACGTGAAAATCTGAAAGGGAAAAAATCACGGAGAGAGAAAACTTTCATTATATCAACGGCGATTACAAAATGGTTCTCTGAATTCGGGTGAAATTGATCCCTTTCTCATTGGACGGGGTCCCTTATTTATACAAGTCATGTCAAATAGATAAGCTTAGGGAGTCCTACTTAGTTTGAATACCTAAGTCCCTTATCCTGATAAGGGTAAAGCTGAATGCCCCAGTTTGAATCGATACAGGAGAAAGTCCATCTTTATCTTGTGGTTCATTCTTAGTTGTGGGTAAGGATAAACTGCCCTCGGGTGGTTACTACCTCATTTAATTAGGACTACACTCAAGGATAGAGTTTTCTGTATTCGAATCTGATTCTTCCGTTAATCACCCGACCCGTTCAAAATCTGTAATGGGTGAAGATGCCGGGTTAAATGCTCTGGAAGTAGCCACATGTCGCACATCCGTCAGAGATTGATTGGACATGTGTTACAATCACGGGAGGGTCAGAAAGTGACCATTACAGATGCCCATCTGCTCCCTTTTCTTCGGAAGAGGTCAGGAACTCTCCTTCGGAGAATTTCAGGTTCCCAGAGTCTCCGATGTAGAGAGGAGAGCAGAATAAAATTAGGACTTTCTGGGCCTGGATCCAAGGTGTCTGCCGTCACTTCAGGCTTTGTCCTATAGTAGCGTGCGTAGCAATACTTTCTGGCTAAGTTTTAAATATGCGTCATATCCGGCGCAACGCCGATCAAATTACCGCATTTCGTGCAACGCTGTGTTCGTGATGGGTACCGCATATCCCAAGTGGCAGCGTTGAGAAGGTAACTGTCTCTTATGAATGTGGGTGTCTTTCGAGGAAGGCATGGCGTATCTGGCGCGACAGTTCAAGTCCCTTCTTCTATGACACGTGTAGGATCCCAAGTGGAGCGGTGCTTCATCTTCTTCTGGGATTAGGAGTTTAGGAGGTTGGCTCTTGGGCTTCTTCCCCTATATATCAGATGGGATTCTTCAGGAGCGATCTGGTCTGCTTCTTGAAAATTTTCTACTGTTTAAAGCCTTCTTTTGTTTTATAAGAGCGATGTCTCCTTCATTCTTCATTTGGTGGAGAAAGGAGATGAAATGGGTGGTGATTCCTACAACACTCCTCTCATTTGGGAGTCTGTTTGTCAAGAAGTTTCAGTTTTTGCGATGGACTCGCCAAACAGTCTCAGTTCTTGTGACGAGGCTCAGCTGTGGGGACGGACAGGGAATGAACTATCTTCTGCTTGGTCTGTATGTCTGGCCTTTGGTCGGAGCAGACTGGGGTGAAGTTTAGGTATGACCCTCCTTTCTTTCCTTGTAGCAAGCAAGTAGCAGGGTGCATAAGGGTATTCGACGATGACTCTGGTATCAGGGGTCGATCGTTTGTGTTCTTACGGGGTGCTGCCTCCTTGCCAGTCTCCGCTTTGAGTTACGATCCTGGCATAGGTGTCCTCCTTCGCTTTGCAGGCTTTGGTCTATAATTTGGTCGTAGTTTTTCTTGCTGGTGATTTTTCTAGGAGTTCTCAGTATCGTTGATCGTCCGGCTCTGGTGGATTGCTTACTTAGGAGTTATCACTCGGACAAGGCCGGCGACATGATAATGAGTGCCCCTGCTTTTTCTCTCAAAAAGAACGCATACATGTGAAATCAAAACTTTTACTTATATTACATTTATTAGATGTATCAGTATTTGTAAGAGAAGGGATGTAATCTAGAAACTTTGTAATATATAGAAGAGACGATTAATGATAGTTTTGTTCAAATTTTGTCTTGCTTATGATTGTGATCTTTTTACTCCTTTGGAGTAGTCTTGCTTTGTAACCCATGGAATGACTCAGTGGGTGGCCTCCTGGTGGGGCCTGAGCGGGGATTAACAGTTGAGGGAAAACCCACCCGCTAGGGGCAAGTTCCTGTCTGTCAGGGGTTTCCCGGTCGGTAATCGTTAGGGTGTAGAGGACCCATATAGGTTACTCTCGGAGATGTTCGTCGGATAAGACTCCGTCTTTTGGGAGTTTCCCGATTGGTAACTGTCAAGGTATAGAGGACCCATGTAGGTTATGTTCGGAAAGATTCGTCGGGCAAGACTCCCATCTTTCAGGAGTTTTCGATTGGTAACCGTCAGGGTGTAGAGGACCTATGTAGATTGTGCTCGGAAAGGTTCATTAGGCAAGACTCTATCTTTTACGAGTTTCTCGATTGGTAATCGTCAGGGTGTAGAGGACCAATGTAGGTTACGCTCGGAGGGGTTCCTGTTGGCCCGAAGGCCCATCACTCTAGTTTTGATGATGATCAACTCATGTAGTTATAGTACTAATGATCTTGTGTTTAATTAGTGACAGATTTATGATCAAGATCTTAGTAGGTGCGTAGCTTCAACAAAGGATTTAAAGTCAAGTTTTGGAGCTAGCACGGTTTGATCCAAGAGTCATTGAATCGTGTTTGGACCAAGTCAAGAAGATGAGAAGGCTTCAAGTGAAGACTTCAAGAAGATGAAGACTTGTGTCTAGGTTTGTTTTAGTAAGATTTTGTTTTAATTAAAATGTAAAGGATAGAATAGTTGATGGATTGCTCAAGTATCATATACACACACACTCTTGTTTTAGTTTGTTTTTATAAAAGAATTTTCTTTTAGAAAAATACATGTTTGGTTTTTGGTATTCAAGTTTATATGTTTTATCCAAAACCATCTTTAGAGCTTAATGTCAAAAACATAGATATTTCACCTTGTTTGTGTAGTGGATCATATCATACACCCTATGCTTTAATAGAGTTTAAATATCTTGTTTTTGTATTTGGAGAAGTTTGGAAAACAAGTTTTGAAAAAATCAAGTTTTGGAAAATACTGTTTTTCATTTGAGCCAATTTTTCTAAGTTACAAAAATAGTCCAAATTATTTGTAACATGCCTTGATTTTGTGCAAGCATGTTTGTTTATCAAAGTATATTGGTAAAATTATTTTTGTAGATTTTCTGTGAATTTATGGGATTTTATTTCAACCAAAAGACCTAGTTTTAAATCCCTTAAGTTTTTTGTCTGGCTTCAGCCGGTCGACCAGACGGTCGACCGCAGCTTGAAGTCGGTCGACCGAGTCGGTCGACCGACGTGCACAGACGTTCACGCCTTTGTGCACTGGAGGGCCGGTCGACCGATCCGGTCGACCGCCAGAGAGCTTCTGCTCTCTGGAAAACCCCGGTCGACCGAGCGGTCGACCGACAGAGAATCTGTTCTCTGTTCCAGAGGCTCGGTCGATCGGGCCGGTCGACCGCTGCCCCAACGGTCAGAAAAATGACCGTTGGCAGTCGACCGGGCGGTCGACCGACAGCTCTGTCAGACCCCAACGGCTAGTTTTTCTAGCTCTATGAATTGGGGCATTTGGGGGCTGTTTTCTCGAAGATTTTTTAGTGGATTTTGAGCCGTTTTTCCTACTTCATTAAAAGAGTTTTCTCCACTAAATTGAGAGCTAATACTTCCAATCAAAAGGGGAGTTTATCAAGAGTGTTTTTAAAGTGATTTTCTTGAGTTTTCCTCCACCATTTCCATCCTAGTTTTCTCACACAAACACTTGAGCTATCCATTGACATTCATCCTATAGGAGTGTTGTAGTGAGATTGTTTTTAGGTGATCAAAGTGTTGTGATCACCAAAGACTTTTCTTTGTTTCTTGAGGAGGCGGACGAGTGTGTTCGCGGTGTTTTGAGTTCGTGTGTGAACTCCGTATTTGAGGTGCAGCCTCAGCGAGCCGGTGGGCTTGCGGTGTGTACGGGACTAGAGAGTCCGAGGGATTGTAGGTGTTGCGGCACCGAGGAGTGATCCATTGGGATCGAGCATAGTGAAAATCCTTCGTGTGTCGAAGGCGGGGATGTAGAGCAAGGGTGCTCGAACCTCGAAACAAATCCCTTGTGTTTGCGATTGCTCACTCTCTCTCTCTCTCTCTCTCTCTCTCTGTCTCTTGTTTATATCTTACATGCTATTACTTGTCTTATCTTTACATGCTTGATATATTGTGTGCTTAATTGATATACATGCTTGGGTTTGTTTGCTAACACTTGTATTTAACAAGAGAGCCAACGCGGCACCTCAACCCTTATTTAGGGGAATCTAGAGGAGTTAGTTCAGAGCCCTTCACGGGGAATTCGGCTACACTCTTGTGTTATACATGGTGTTTAGTTTAAGAATTTTAGTTTAGGTCATAATAGTTTTTAATTCCGCATTATTTGGCATTTAGTGACCATTAGATTAGCCATCACCAATTCACCCCCCTCTAAATGATTCTACAATTGGTATCAGAGCAAAGTGCTTTGAATTTGGGTCTCACAACCTAGAGTTAAAGATCCTCATTTTAGGCTAATCACAATATTTTGTACACACACCATGGACTTCATGTCACCACCCACTTTTGACATTCTTAACATCCAAATTTGGAAGGTTAAGATGTCCTTTTACCTCGAAGCCCTAGGCATTCATGTTTATTTTGTCACTACTAAAGATTCTTATTGTTTAAATGACAAAAATTTTGAGGCTAATGCAAAAGCCCTACTGCTTTGAAGAGTAGCCTAGATGATGTTTATTTATTTAGGATTACTAACATTGATTCGGCTTTTGTAGTTTGGAACACCCTCACCTCCCTTGGCGAAAATGAACAATACTATGCGGGGAGCGATTCGGATGTTGGAAGTGAAGTCTCCAACAAGTGCTATATGGTCCAAGGGGATAACCCCCTTGAGGTAACTACCGAATCCGAGGTAGAAGATGTTAACATGTCATATGATGAGCTTTCATCTTTTTGTCAACAATTACTTGTAAAATATGATATGCTTAGAAAAGAAAATAAAAATTTGAAAAAGAATTTTGATTGCATGCTTAAAGAAAAAGATTCTTTCAAAAATAAAATTGCATGTTTAGAAAAAGAGAATGATGATTTGAAAAATGAAAATGTTTTCTTAATGTCCAAATTAAATGATCTTTGTGAAGGAAACACTTATTTGAAAAATAAAATTGTTTTGGTGTAAAACAAAAGGAAGTTGCTTTTCAAGAAAACAACTCTTTGAAAAGAAAATGATTGAAAAAGAAAAAGTTAAAGTTTCTAAAAAGAATAAAAATGATTCTTATTCTCACCATGCTTTACATGCCACCATTAATGATAGTGAGATTAATGTTTTAAAAAATAGGATTAATTGTTTGAGCTCAACTTTGAGCTCATGTGCTTTTAACCACACTAGATTTGAGTCTTTATTTTCAAAGAAACAAGTTCCCCACATTCATGCACATCATCATCATGCATATGCTTATGTTGCACATCATGATCACACTCACACACATAAGCATCCTAAGGTGTACAAATGTACACATTGTGGCCGCAAAGGCCATTTAGCAAAATTTTATTTTGATAAGTTGCATGTTTTAAATTTTGCTAAAAATAAAAATGTTTGGCTGCCTTACAAGACTAACCCCCAAGGACCCAAAAGAAAATGGGTACTAAAGTTCCCACCTTTTGTATTTGATGTAGGTGAGGGCTCTCACATGACGTGAGAGATTTGGTGCCTTGATGGTGGTTGCATGGATTAGAAGGACATACATTTAATGCATCGCTATCAAGGAGGTTTGGTGGGTCAACCACCATGTTTTGGAGAATTAGAGTATAGTTCTTTGGTTTGGTAACTATCTCTAAACTCCTAGTTTATTTACATGCTTTTCATTTGATAATATCATTTAGTATGTTCATGTTTTATTTCTTTTGAATTTCATATGGTAAATACATGTTTAGATGTAGATTCCATTAAAACTTGTGTATATACATATTCAAGAAGTGAGAATATTTGATTCATATACGTTTGCACTTCATTGTTCATTTGTACTCACTATATGCACATGTATAGCCTAGTTTTGATGATTCTTTCATTTATACTTGTTTTGCCAATTTTCATGTTTTACTTCATGTATATGTATTTTGTATTCAAATCTAATAAATACACATGTATACCCGTGAGTCTCTTGCCTTCATGCAAATACCTTTAATAGACTCTTTTATGTTTGGAATATGTATGCATATTGTTAGATTTAGATAAATCATACATATACCTAGAAGTTTGTTTTGTTTTAATGAAAAATGAATTTTCATGTTTTGTTTGATAAAATAAAATGAATAATTTGTTTTGATCATTTTGAGCCTAAATGAATATTTTCATGAAAATGCTATTTACATGATTATTGAACACTCGCACTTCATTTGTTTGTCATGACATTGTTTCATGAACACTTTTATGAGCCTTATCGTTTTTGAGTATCAATTCTTGTGTATTGGTATGAATCATGAAATACATATGATTTGATTTCATGTTTTTGAAGGATCTTTAACTAGTTTTTCAAAAATTAATTTAACCTATTATTTATTCTTCAATGTTTTATGAGTTATACACATGATCCTATTATTGTTTCAATTGGTATCATTGAATCATTTCAATTGGTATCAATTTGACTCTATTTTTGTATATACTCATATTTTGTTTTCTTATATATGTATGTATCAATTTCAATTGGTATACTCATTTTTCATACATATATATGAGTTATTTGTGCTTGAGTTAACATTGATTTATACATTTAAAGCACATAGTACGTTTATGCTAAGCTTAATTCAAATTTTTTTAAGCTTATGCATTATGTTTTAAAATTGGTATCAAAATTAAAAAAAAATTTACGTTTATTTGATATCTCAAAATTTGTTTTAATAAAGAAAAATTCAAAATTTTTGATTTGTATTGCCTATATGCAAGGAGAGCTTAACATTTCTTCTACATATAGATTCATGTTGAGTGTATCTTGTGTTCAGGAGCTTGACAACTCTTCTTTATGCGGTACACGTGTGTAGGGGGAGCTTCACATCTCCTCTTATGCATTACATAATATGTGTTATGTGAATTGGGGCTTGTTATCCCTTCTTCATGTAATGCATATGTGTAGGGAAGCTAACTTAGCGTCTTCCTCTTCATGAATGTATATCGCATATAACCTTTTATTGATTACCCCTTTATTGATTCTATGTTTCGGACAAAAAAAGGGGGAGGAAAATTTGTTGATTGTGTTTTTACTTTAACCCCTTTGTTGATGATTGACAAAAAGGGGGAGAAAGATTTTGAGTTTATATATGCATATTTGTGTTTTTACATATATTGAGTTCATGCATAGCAAATAAACAATAAGATATGAAAAATATGTTTGATGCAAGCTTTTGTTTAGTATCATGAGCTTTCATTGCATATTTATTTATTTATTTGTGATGCATGAGTTAAGGGGGAGCTTCTTTGAAGCTTTGCTTTAATCCATGCATATATAACTTTATGAGTTTTGTCATCATCAAAAGGGGGAGATTGTTGGCCCGAAGGCCCATCACTCTAGTTTTGATGATGATCAACTCATGTAGTTATAGTACTAATGATCTTGTGTTTAATTAGTGACAGATTTATGATCAAGATCTTAGTAGGTGCGTAGCTTCAACAAAAGATTTAAAGTCAAGTTTTGGAGCTAGCACGATTTGATCCAAGAGCCATTGAATCGTGTTTGGACCAAGTCAAGAAGATGAGAAGGCTTCAAGTGAAGACTTCAAGAAGATGAAGACTTGTGTCTAGATTTATTTTAGTAAGATTTTGTTTTAGTTAAAATGTAAAGGATAGAATAGTTGGTGGATTGCTCAAGTATCATATACACACACACACTCTTGTTTTAGTTTGATTTTATAAAAGAATTTTCTTTTAGAAAAATACATGTTTGATTTTTGGTATTCAAGTTTATATGTTTTATCCAAAATCATCTTTAGAGCTTAATGTCAAAAACATAGATATTTCACCTTGTTTGTGTAGTGGATCATATCCATACACCCTATGCTTTAATAGAGTTTAAATATCTTATTTTTGTATTTGGAGAAGTTTGGAAAACAAGTTTTGGAAAAATCAAGTTTTGAAAAATACTGTTTTTCATTTGAGCCAATTTTTTCAAGTTACAAAAATAGTCCAAATTATTTGTAACATGCCTTGATTTTGTGCAAACATGTTTGTTTATCAAAGTATATTGGTAAAACTATTTTTGTAGATTTTCTGTGAATTTATGGGATTTTATTTCAACCAAAAAGACCTAGTTTTAAATCCCTTAAGTTTTCTGTCTGGCTTCAGCCGGTCGACCGGACGGTCAACCGCAGCTTGAAGTCGGTCGACCGAGTCGGTCGACCGACGTGCACAGACGTGCACGCCTTTGTGCACTGGAGGGCCGGTCGACCGACCCGGTCGACCGCCAGAGAGCTTCTGCTCTCTGGAAAACCCCAGTCGACCGAGCGGTCGACCGACAGAGAATCTGTTCTCTATTCCAGAGGCTCGGTCGACCGGGCTGGTCGACCGCTGCTCCAACGGTCAGAAAAATGACCATTGGCGGTCGACCGGGCGGTTGACCGACAGCTCTGTCAGACCCCAACGGTTAGTTTATCTAACTCTATAAATTGGGGCATTTGGGGGCTGTTTTCTCGAAGATTTTTTAGTGGGTTTTGAGCCAGTTTTTTCAACTTCATTAAAAGAGTTTTCTCTACTAAATTGAGAGCTAATACTTCCAATCAAAAGGGGAGTTTATCAAGAGTGTTTTTAAAGTGATTTTCTTGAGTTTTCCTCCACCATTTCCATCCTAGTTTTCTCACACAAACACTTGAGCTATCCATTGACATTCATCCTATAGGAGTGCTGTAGTGAGATTATTTTTAGGTGATCAAAGTGTTGTGATCACCAAAGACTTTTCTTTGTTTCTTGAGGAGGCGGACGAGTGTGTTCGCGGTGTTTCGTGTTCGTGTGTGAACTCCGTGTTTGAGGTGCGGCCTCGGCGAGCCGGTGGGCTTGCGGTGTGTACGGGACTAGAGAGTCCGAGGGATTGTAGGTGTTGTGGCACCGAGGAGTGATCCATTGGGATCGAGCATTGTTGAAATCCTTCGTGTGTCGAAGGCGGGGATGTAGAGCAAGGGTGCTCGAACCTCGAAACAAATCCCTTGTGTTTGCGATTGCTCACTCTCTCTCTCTTTGTCTCTTGTTTATATCTTGCATGCTATTACTTGTCTTATCTTTACATGCTTGATATATTGTGTGCTTAATTGATATACATGCTTGGATTTGTTTGCTAACACTTGTATTTAACCAAGAGAGCCAACGCGACACCTCAACCCTTATTTAGGGGAATTTAGAGGAGTTAGTCCAGAGCCCTTCACGGGGAATTTGACTACACTCTTGTGTTATACGTGGTGTTTAGTTTAAGAATTTTAGTTTAGGTCATAATAGTTTTTAATTCCGCATTATTTGGCATTTAGTGACCATTAGATTAGCCATCACCTATTCACCCCCCTCTAGGTGATTCTACAGTTCCTCGGGCAATATTTCATCTTTCAGAAGTTTCCCGATTGGTAACTGTCAGGGTGTAGAGGACCCATATAGATTACGCTTGAGGGGTTCATCGAGCAAGACTCTGTCTTTTAGGAGTTTCCCGATTGGTAATCGTCAGGGTGTAGAGGATCCATATAGATTACGCTCGGAGGGGTTCATCAGGCAAGACTCATAGGAGTTTCTCAATTGGTAACCATCAGGGTATATAAGACCCATGTAGGTTATGCTCAAAAGGTTCATCGGGCAAGACTCTGTCTTTCCGGAGTTTTCTGATTGGTAACCGCTAGAGGACTCATGTAAGTTGCGGTCGGAGGGGTTCATCGAGCAAGACTCCATCTTTCAGGAGTTTTTCGATTGGTAACCGTCAGGGCGTAGAGGACCCATGTAGGTTAAGCTCGAAAAGATTCATCGGGCAAGACTCCGTCTTTTAGGGGTTTCCCTATTGGTAACTGTCAGGGTGTAGAGGACCCATATAGGTTATGCTTGGAGGGGTTCGTCGAGTAAGACTCTATCTTTCAGGAATTTCTGGATTAGTAACCATCAGGGTGTAGGGTTACGCTTGGAGGGGTTCGTCGGGCAAGACTCCACAGTTTCCTGATTGGTAACCGTCAGAGTGTAGAGGACCCATGTAGGTTACGTTCAGAGAGGTTCGTCAGGCAAGACTCTGTCTTTCAGGAGTTCTCAATTGGTAATCGTCAGTGTGCAGAGGACTCATGTAGGTTACGCTCGGAGAGGTTCGTCGGGCAAGTATAGAGGACCCATGTAGGTTACGCTTGGAAAGGTTCATCGGGCACGACTTCGTCTTTCAAGAGTTTTTCGATCTGTCAGGGTGTAGAGGATCCATGTAGGTTACGCTCGAAGGGGTTCATTGAGCTAGACTAAGTCTTTCAGGAGTTTCTCGATTGGTAACCGTTAGGGTGTAGAGGACCCATGTAGGTTATGCTCGGAGGGGTTCATCGGGCAAGATTTCGTCATTCAGGAGTTTTTCGATTGGTAACTGTCAGGGTGTAGAGGACCCATGTAGGTTACACTCAAAAATGTTCATCGGGCAAGACTCCATCTTTTAGGATTTTCTCAATTGGTAACTGTCAGGGTGTAGAGGACTAATGTATGTTATGCTCGGAGAGGATCATCGGGTAAGACTCCATCTTTTAGGAGTCTCCCGATTGGTAATCTTCAGGGTGTAGAAGACCCTTATAGGTGACACTCAGAGGGGTTTTCGGGTAAGACTCCATCTTTCAGGAGTTTTTTGATTGGTAACCGTCAGGGTGTAGAGGACCCATGTAGGTTGCCCTCGGAAGGTTTGTCAAGCAATACCTTATCTTTCAGGAGTTTCCAGATTGGTAACCATCAGGGTGTAGAGGATAGGTTACGCTCGGCGGGGTTCATCAGGCAAGACCTCATCTTTCAAGAGTTTTCTGATTAGTAACTATCATGTATAGACGACCAATGTAGGTTGCGCTCGAAAGGGTTCGTCGGGCAAGACTCCCTCTTTCAAGAGTTTCCTGTTTGGTAACCGTCAAGGTGTAGAAGACCGTATAAGTTGAGGGTATGCTCAGGCAGTCATTAGGGTGTTAACCCATCATGGGCTGGACCAGAACAAACTGCGTGAGCGAGCCTTCATCTTTCAAGTGGCTCACTGAGGGGTGCCATCAGGGTGTAGAGGACCCGTATAGGTTGCGGGCCTTCTCAGGCAATCATTAGGGTGTTAACCCATCATGGACTGGATCAGAATAACCGGCGAGGGCGAGCCTCCAACTTTTAGTTGGCTCCCTGAGGGGTGCCGTCAGGGTGTAGAGGACCCATATCGGCTGCGAGTTTGCTCAAGCAGTCAGCCGGGTGTTAAACCATCATGGGCTAGACCAGAACAGCCAGTGTGGACGAGCCCCCATCTTTCAGGTGGTTCCCCGTAGAGTGTCGTTAGGGAGTAGAGGACCTGTATAAGCTGTGGGGGCTGTGCATTGTGCTCGGGGCAGACGTTAGGGTTGAGAAAAATGCAATTAAGATAGTGAAAAATGATCCTTTCATTGAATGTTACATGACTTACACATGATATCCTTTTAAGTGAAAGGAGTTTCACTGCTTATTAAGCTGGTCCTTCCTGATCTGGCTAGGGTGTATGACCTGTTGCCTCTGTGAGCGGTAATGATATAGGGGCCTTCCCAGTTAGGTCCTAATTTTTCTTGATCCTTCTGCCGAGTGTTCTGGATCGCGCTTCAGGACCAGGTCTTCGACTTGGTGCTCTCTGGTGTTTTCCATAGATTTGAAATGTCGAAAAACCTAAAAATTTGAAAAGAAAATTATAAGTAATCAAAAGAAAATTTATAATTATCTCTTCTGAGATTTTGGAGAAGTGTGCCGCGAGAAGTCTGATCAGCGTGCGATCACTTTATTCTGTTGATGATGCGATCGATTGAGTCTTAAGGAATTTTTTTTTACCTGGTTCTGGAGTTCCTTGAGAGAAGAAGGTATTAGGGTGTAACACCCCATCCTCGGTATACGTGCACAGTTACGTATCCTGATTTTTGGTGCATTTTATTATTATTATTTTATTTTATTTTATTTTCTGCTATTTAAATACTTACTCATATAGCAGTACTGCATGATTTGATCTGTTTGGTATTCAGATTTGACTAATTTTAGTTTCAAATATTATTTTTTAATATTCTAGATTTTTTATGATTTTTTGGAATTTTTCGGAATTAAATTGTAAATCTTCAAAACCGGTGTCGGCCAGTATCACTGGTTGATTTCAGGAATTTTAATTTTCTATTGGAACCAAATTTCCGGATTCTGCTTTCACATTCCTTCTTAGAATTATGTTTTCTTCCTTTGGGCATTTTCTGGGAATTTTCAGATTTTATCGAAAATTCAGCCTACCCGGTGTAGACACCGATCCCAATATATTCCAAGATTTTTATTTTGAAAATGAGATAGAATTTCTGGAAACCGATTTCACCAAAAGTCATTTCATAATATTTATGATTTTTGTGAATTTTTGGATAGCTTTCTGAGATACTTCAATTTTTGGTCATTCCTGGAGTTTTCGGTATTTTCCCAGATACCGAGAATTTATCCAAGTTTTCCACTTATCCCTTTTTTCATTTTTCTCTCTCCTTCCTCAAACGCGAGCTTCACCAGCTGGGTTCATCATTAATGCAGCCACCCTCTCCATGCTGCATTAAATGCTTATGGGCTGACTCAACTCAAGTCCAAATCACCCATGCCTTGTCCTTTTCTTTTGAAACGCAGCCTCCTTGCGTTTTCCTCTGGACGCAGCCTTGAGCTCCCGCGTTTGGCTCTTTAAATGGCCTAAACGCAGCCTTGGGACTTTGCAAACGCAGCACTCTTTGGAGGGAAAGTGATGATGGCTTATTATTATATTATTTTCCCCTTTATATATACATGCATCCCCATCTTCTCTCTCTTTCACTTTCTTCATCTCCTTTGTTTCCTGTGAGCTCCAACAGCAAGCACACCACCACCAAGCCCTTGGCCGGCCTCCTCCCTCCATTTTTCACCACTTCCACCACCAACTTCTTCCACCAACTCCTCCACTTCATTCTCCTCCATCTCCTCCTCCATTTTCACCAACAAACACCATCTTCTTCAATCTCTTTCACCAAGAAACATCCAAGAACCCATTTTTCTCCACAAAGCTTCACCACCATCTCCACCACCACTTGCACCACCGTAGCCTCCACCAAGCATACCACCTTCACCTCCTCGTCAACCTCTTTCTAACGGACTATAGCTTCATTCCCCGCAACGCCATTTGCAAAATCTCGTTTTGCCATATTGAGTTGGACTTGCACCATCAACCTTTTGCCTTCTCTTGTGGAGACCGGCCACTCCTTTGGATTGGGGCCGTGTTCTTCTTCGTTGATAGGATTCTAGGCCGGTGCCCTCCTTTTGGTTTGGGACCGAGCTTCATCACCGTAGATTTCCCGGTAATCGTTCGCGATTGTTCCGGTGATCGTTTTGGTGATTAACTTGGCAAAGGATTCATCTTCTTCACTTGGCACTCTTGCTGGACTTTGGACGCATTCTAGGCGAGTAACTCTACTCGCCAAGACTTGGACATTGTTCTCATACTTGTAATATTATCAACAAACCACAGCCCTCAAGCATCAGGATCTGTTCTCTGTTTTGCACCCATTAGTCGACTTGAACCCACAACTAGTCAACTAACTTCCTTGAAACGCAACCTTATTTCTGAAAACGCAGCTTTCATTAGTCGACTACCCCTTTTCTATAGTCGACTAACTCTCTCCTAAGACGCGGACTTGTGAGACGCGGACTTGAGACAAGACGCGGACTTGTAAGACGCGGACTTGTGAGACGCGGACTTGAGACAAGACGCGGACTTGTGAGACGCGGATTTGTGACAAGACGCGGACTTGTGAGACGCGGCATATTGAAACGCAGTCTTGTGAAACGCAGCCTATTAGTCGACTAACCCCTTCTTCTAGTCGACTAACTTTTCTCCTGAAAACGCAACTCTTTGAGACGCAGCCCTATCAGTCGACTTGTCCCCTATCTATAGTCAACTAATTCCTTCATAAGTCGACTACTATCTCTCCCTAGTCGACTAATCTTGACTATTTGCTATGGTTAATTACTTCTTTGATTATGAACATTATCTTTGGGTCATGTATTTTATATTGCTATTTGCAAGACTTGATGAATATCACCTCTTGTCATGCTATCTCCTAACAGTAGGCATGACACACATGACTCTCATAATTATCACGATAACGGGAATGATAACCGGACTTCATGATTTACAAACTTGATTACTTGATAGTACGAACCAGTACTCCTGATATACCTGTACTCCTGACATGTTCCTGCTCATTCCCGAAATCTGATAATTATTTAATATACCATAAAATAAGACAACTTGCATTGGGTCGGGGAAATACGCGGCTATCAATATATGTTCGTGTTTACAGTGGTATTAGGTATGTTGTGCAACTAAATTTCCGGTCTGACCTGTGGGCCTCCAGGCGACCGAGGGGAGTGCTGGCTCCCTCATTCCTGGTACCATCATGATAAGGGCATACAATAAGTCCCTCCTGTTTGCCTTGCGGCGGGTTCCGTCACCAAGCAACGGAACAATCCTGGGCCGTGGTCCCGGGTATGTACGGACCCACTGTAAACATAGTTCGTTGATACCCCCGCTGGTTTCCAATAACAACCTTGCTTTACTGGGATATGGATCTATGTGTGCTGGGACGCTAGTCCACATAGCTAGATATCAGGGTAAGGTGAGCTATAATAATAATAATGATAAAAGACGCTAATTGTGGGAGTTGTATGCACTTGGATTACGGTGACATGAGATAAAGGTATATAGATGAGGGTTTCCTTGTTTGGATTATTCCCTCGAGGTACTAGTCTCGTGAAGCCGTAGTTTAAGCGTATACATTGCCCTTCCGTTTATAACATTTTGTGCTTCTTTTACTTGCTGGCTGATTTCTCATGATATTATACCAACTCTCATGCTCATGTTTCTATTGCCACTCGGCTGTAACCTGCTCTACTTGTTCGGGAGGTCCTGACTCCCTTGAATTTGTATGTTCAGGTTCCGGACCTTGGATCGAGGTGGAGCCTTCTGTGGTAGATCAAGCTTTCCTTTCCGAGCAGGCTAATTAGTCTCGGTTGCTGTCGTCCCAGACTTTCCTTTTTGGCTCGCGGGACCTTCCTCCAGCTCGTGAGCATCTTGTAATCTTATTGTAAATCGTACTTTTGTGTTTGGCTGTGATATATGATGCATGTGATATGTAAATGTATGTCACAATCTGTGATAACCTTGTACTTTGTATTTCTTATGTTGGCATATGAATGGACGCTACGCTTTGTCATACTCTGATCCTTGCTTGTACTGATGCTTAGCGTATATACGTAAGGGTATTTCTGACCTGCGTATGTACGTCGCAGTGACGTCCCCGTACCGTGGGATCGGGGCGTTACATAGGGTATTGAAACTCTTAATTTAGAGAAGTAATTCTCTGAATTTCTTGAAAGTGAAGGCAAGTTAGCCTCTTTTAGTCCTCTCTCGTTTTTTGGCTGAAAATAACCAAGTAGCCAAAATCAGTCAAAAATTCCCAACCCCTATCTCATCCCAAGAATGAGCTATTTATAGGCTTTTGAGGGTGTAACTGCCCCTAGAATTCAGCAAAGACTGATAATGGTCGGTTGGCCTCAAGCCAGAGGCTATTTTGAGCCTCGCATGAGGCTGTAAAGCTTCACGAGAAGCTGAAAACAAGTCTTTTGTGAGGCTAGGTAGGCTCGCCCGAGCCTAAAACTGGCCTTCTGACCTGGCCTTCTCCACTTAACGTGGGGTGAAGTGGGCGGGTGTAACCGCCCACTTAAAGTGGCGTTAACCCCATTAACGTAGTGAGATTAGCCTATTAAAGATTAGGTCAAATATTGACCTGGCAAACCCTCTCATAGGGGCGTGGGAAGCTTCAAGTAAAGCTGTGATTAGCTTCGCGCGAGGCTAGTACAGCTTCTCAGGTGAAACTACAAGAAAGCTTTAGGAGAAGCTATAATTAACTTCAGACGAAGCTATAGTTAGCTTCAAGCGAAGTTAAAAATTATCTTTTTGGATAGTTACGAAGAGCTTCAAGCGAAGCTCACAAGAAAATTTTCAGTCAAAGTTAGGAGTTAGCCCATAGTAAAACTTCATGCGAAGCTATAAACTTAGGCTTTTGGCGAGGTTATAAAGCTTCATGAGAAGCTAGTCCCTTTGGGCACATGCGAGGTTAAGTATTGAGCTGACTTAGCCTCATAGACTTGCTTAGGCCTTTTCATAAGCTGTACTTGATCTACTGTATGTTTCACTAGATCAATAGGGTCTAAATTTCTGCTTTGTCCCTCGGGGTGGGTAGAACTGGTCGTCAGCTTGCCTATGACTTGTCTTTTGTAAATGTCGACGAGTTAGATACTGTTCAGACCGGTTGAAGAGTTGTCTGAGAGTTTATCGTTTTAGAGTGTCAACAAAACCCTTCAAAGTTTTCGTAAATCTGCAATGAGATGATTCAGATTTTGAAAACACTTTGAACTGCTTCGATTATTGAAGAAAAGATCACGAATATGTGGATTTAACCTTCGCCTTTATGGTTGAACTCAACTTCACCTTCAGGGTTGAACTTTGGCCTTGCTTCGAGGCTGGAGTGGCCTCGCTTTCAGGCTGAAATAGGCTTACTCGAAAATAGCCTCACCTTCGGGTTGGAATAGGCGCGTCTGGGGTAGCCTCGCCTTCAGGCTGGAATAGGCTCGCCTTTGGGGTAGCCTCGCCTTCGGGCTCTTCTAGATAACTTCGCTTTCAAAATGAGGTTGATTCATCGCGTCACTTTAGCGCTAGCCTCGCATGCGCTGTGAGGGAGGATACTCCCTTTCCCGAGGCTAAGCACTCGAGTGCTTTAGTCTCGCCTACGCTTCAAAATCTGAAACGCCAGTGGTAAGGCTGTACTGTGGGGCTTATAAATAGGACCCCGACGGTCCTTTTACAGAGAATTTTCTTTTCTTCTTCAAGCGAGTCTGCAATAGAGTTTTTCTTCCCTCATTTTTGCTTTCAAACACACCAAGGTCGTCACCTTCTTCAGAACAATTCCATGGTGTCCTCTTATCGTCCATGCAAGGAGGTAGAGGTCTCTGAGGCGACGGAAGTTTTCGTTCCGATCGTTACTTGACCTATAGCTGGTAAGCTTCGTTACTCCAGCGACCTCACCAATTAATTGGTGGTTTTAGGGAGTTTACCTCTCTCAATTTAGCTTTACCAGCTAATTTTATGGATTGAGTTCCCTTGACTCTTCGCATTTGGTGAATTTTGGGGAAAGGTCTTAGCCTTTCTTTCAGCTTCTCGATGAAGCTAAGACTTGCCTGATTTAGGCAAGGTCATCTTTCTAGCGAGACTAAGCCTTGGCCTTTTAAGGCTGGTCTAGCCTTGCCATTTAGGCGAGGCTAAGACAAGAGTTTTTTAAGGCCGCTCTAGCCTTGCCATATAGGTGAGGCTAGGTCTTGGCCTTTTAAAGCCGGTATAGCCCTGCCATATAGGCGAGGTTAAGACTTGGCCTTTCTCTCTGCTTAATACAACTCAAGGTCCGTGTATTTTCTTTGATTTATTAACAAGTTTGTCCTTTGTCTCTTTGTAGTTCACTATATAATAGGACCGTCGAACAGCTTGTTAGGGACAATCAGAGGGATGGATGGGAATGTGCATTTTTAGTTCCAGGGTCAGGCTTCCCTCTTCAGTGAAAGAAGTTCGCCAGAGAGAGATGCATTAATCCTTTTGGCTGATGAGTGTGTTACACGGAGTATATTGACTACTGCCCCACTCGAGGACCACAATCGTGTGGTGCCGGAAGTTAGATTTCATGTTCGGGGTTGCATCACCCGACACTGATCAGCAGCTATTAGCCGGAGAAGGCCAATGAATTTTTAATGTGGAAGGCAAGAAGTACTATTTTCCGTCGAGCAGGCGACACTTTTCACTTTCGTACTTCCAATCGGTTACACTTTCCACTTTCGTACTTCCAATTCATTCACATTGGAATTTTAACGCTGAACAGTTATAACCGCTGTGGTCTCCTAGGGCCGTAGTTGATATGCACCCCGGGAGGATAGGACAAGACCTCCTCGTAGGAGAAAACCCAGCAATGGCCTAAACCTTTCTAAATCAGTTCATCAGGGTTAAAGGTAAACTACCCGGCGAGGGATTTCAGGTCTCCCAGCTGGATACACCCTGCTCAGAAACGTGATAGAGAGACTTGGCACTATATATCTTAGAATACTTCGAGGAAGAGCTGATGAGGATTGGACTCCATGAAGTAGTTAGGGCCACCTGCTATGAGATAGGAATCAGTGTGCCTAATTTCTTCGCCATCTTCGAGCTGTATTGTCCAACTTTGAAAACTTTTTTCACCGCTGTCGGTGAATTAGAACTGGCACTGTATGAGATGTAGGATATATCCAACCTCCCAATGGGCTCGATGCCATATAAGGAGTACTTTCCTTGCGTGATGGAGCTAGAGCAGATGGAGAAGGATGACCCGGAGATGTTCGAAACATATCAGGAATTGATTTATCTTTTATACATCTGTATGGATGCTCACAACACTCATGGGAATGCGACTCTGGGCAGATTATTTGTTCCCAATTTTGAACGTTGCCCCGAAAGATGTTCAATTCCCGATTTCTAAAGAGGATATTCCTCAGAAGATGATATCCAGTGCTTATAAATATATCATCTTGGAGGAGGATGATGGGATCTAAAGGGTGACAAGTTTAAGAGTTTTCATCATCAGGCAAAACACCCTATGTCTTGAAAAGCTCTCCTTGCCGACTTCCTGTCGGTTTGGTTGAAGAAATGTGTCGTCCAATCTCCTCCGCATGACAGATCATATCGTGGGTGCTTCTTCCTACTGTCCAGCTTGCTCATAGTAAACCTCCTGGGCTGCTTCTTGTCATGGTCTGCGTTATCCAATATGGACTTCAGGCACTGACGGAAGTTTTCTGTAGACCATCGGCTTCCAAGAGGGGAAAGGGGCAAATACTTCCTCATGATGGACCCTGCCCTAGGGTGAAATGCCATACACATATCTGATGGCGTGGTTCGAATTGCACTGTCCCCCATTATCCAACCCACAGAAGATCTGTCAGAAGGTGTGCGCTTTGCACATCTTCGTCGCTTTGAAGGGTCACAATGACTGCGGACCTACATAGCTGGACTGTGAAAACTGGTACACTGTTATTACACGTACATCCTCTACAGATGCTTCCCTTCCGTTTCTGGTGGATATGGTGAAGAATTTTATGATGTGGGTGACAAGAGATCTTCCCTAGGGCAGGGAGTATTTAAGTGGCAGGTGAGCATCCGACCATCTCACTTGATATACCTGTGCGGAGATATTTGTTATCTGAAGCCGTACGTTGCCAGCCGCTTTGCTCGCTAGTTCGGATATGACCAACTTTACGTTGGGAATCCAACCCTCGCCTGGCATTCACGGGGAGTATGATAGATGGAGTCAAAGCCTAGAGGCACTTCATCGTTAGCTGCACTGAGGCCCAGTTTTGCATGTCATACTTAGCCCCAAACTTATTGACGACACAAGGTTTTGACAATGCTACCAGATTTTCAACTCCAACCCCTCAAGATTCAACATCAATTCAACTGGGACCAAGCTCATTTTCAAAAGATTGAAGCAGAAGGCGGCAGAGCAAGGTTAGGGAAAACGAGTTAGGGTTCCAGATCTCCCGGAGTTCCTGGCTGAAGCCAGAAGTGAAGCTTCATATGCTAAGAGTCCTCGCTTCGAGAAAGTAGGTGGTGGAGAAGCCACTCCAGAAGCTACTAGCCAAGCAGGTGAAGCTTCTCTTGAAGAAAAAGAAGAGGAAAAGATCACGACACGCACTTCAAACGAAAGCGAAAGAAGCCTGAGCCAAAGGAACCTGCTCCTAAAGAACCCACAGAGAAGGAGCCTCATAAGAAACAGAAGGCTCACCGAGATGCCGTAAAAGCTTCTACTGCTGCGGCGAGTGAGTTAGTAGCGGAAGTCCCGCCTCTTTTAATCTTCAGGTTGCCTAGTCGGAAAGAGACTCTGAAGGAGCCTGATTAGGTTCCCAGTAAGCTTAATTTTCTTCACATTATTTTTCTTCATCTCTTTTTACTTCTGTGATTTATTGTAGGCAAGGGAATTATAGGTGAAGGAGAGGATAAACTTGACAATCTCTTCACCTGGAAGGAGGGGAATGAAGCGACCTATTTTGTTTCTGAAGGCCTTGGGGATTTCAAGCTGAATGTGGGACCTTCTGATAGGTTTTCCACCATTTTGGAGAAAGGTGAGGTTGCTACTCAGGGATATGAATCTGAAGACGTGGAGATTCTGGAAACCCCTGAAGAAAGTCAACCGATTACTGAGTCACCTACCGAAGAACCAGCTAATGGGGAGGCTTTTAACGAAACTATTGCTACCGAGAGTATGGCGCCTCCTGAAGTTGCATTAGGGGACATGCCAAGTAGTAAGGTGAATTTCCCTACCATCGAGGGGTCTTCGACTAAAACTGTTGCTGCTGGGGTCACCTCCCACATGAAGACTGTTCCCGCTGCGACGGTCAGCAATGGGGTGACTACTGTTGCCACCTCAGCTCCCCTAGGTAATGATCATAAGAATTCAACCATCAATTTTGTTCATATATTGTGTTTTCTTTCTTTAACTCTAAATCTTTTTTGCAGAAACTTTAGCATTGATCGTTCCCATTACGGGGCCATCTCAAGGGGAAGCAACTGCTCCCATCACATTGGACAGTGCGGAGGTCGACGTCCTTTATTGTAGCATTATTCAATGTTAATACTTTTCCACTAACAATTTGATGGTGACTGATTCGACTGCATCTGCGCTTTCCACTGTGCCAACCTCAAAGCAGACTGGGCTTCGGCTTGAGTCCACCAGCGAGCCGATTTCTACTCCTGCCACATCTCCAATTTCGGCTGCTACTAGCTTAAAAGTAATTACCAGCCCAGACTGTAACGGCCAAATTTTTAATTTTCTAATTACTATTTCCTATGCATGTTAAGTGTCAGTTAAATGAGAAAATATTTTCTTTTCTCTTAAGTAAATACCAATAGAAGTACAAATAAGCATGGAACTAACATTTATTTTCTTCATGTTGTCATTTTGGAATTTGTGGCACAAATAGGAATTTATACAATATTTATATATGGTATTTAATGACAACATGTATATGATACTAGGGTATATAGGGTATACCCTAATTAATTTCATTTTTGAGACATTTAATGGTGTCTCTAATAAGAATGTATTTAGGAAAATATTAAGGGTTGTAAATAAAATTTTCTTTAAATTATAGTGAGTGGGAGAGTTAGGTGTGCATGAGGATTGAAGTGTAAGGCTAGGATCAATTTGATCCTAGCCTTAGCCAAGTGGCAAGCCCATTGGGGTTTGTGTCTTGCAAATGTTGGGTTGAAGGGGGCTTTTGTGCATAATGGGCAACTCACTACCTCTGAACTGAGAAGAACTCGCTTCTCTGTAACAACAGAATTTTTTTCCCCCAACTGAAACAGAGAAACTCTTTCCCCTCACAAATCTCTTCCTCTTCCGGTGAACCTTGGCCAGAATCAGGGGATATCCTCACACCTCGCGCCACCTCGCAGCCACACCCAGCTGTGCGCGACTGCGCACAGCCTCTCGCGACCGCGCAGCCGCGGAAACCAGCGGAAAGCCGCGCGATCGCGGCAAAACTAGGCCTTGGGTCGGCCTGATTTCGTCGGAGGGACGTCCTGTGGGCCAGGAGTCGGGGAAAGGAGCCTGAACTTGGGTAGTGGAAGGTAATAGTGTGGAACCCTAATTTTTAGTTTGCCCTAAAAACTCCCAATTTTCAGAAATCGAAATTGGGTAAAGACAAATTCATGCTTCATTATTTCCTTCCTTTTGTGAGGTATTTTATAACTAATAAATTCTTTGTCTTTTGCTAGGATTTGAGTAAAGGGAGTGATCTAAGATTTCAAGTGGGGAACCCATCTATAATAGTGAGTAAATTCCATACTCACTTTACATGTTTTAATTTACTAATCATTCATTTAGAAATTGAGGTATGTGATAGAGAAAAGGAACTTGAAGAATGTGAAATTAAATGGTGTAGAGTAGTATGAAAATTAAATCAACATGGAATTGGTACTAAATTACTCTATTTTCATTGAAGGTAGATGCATGTTATGTATGTATGATGCGTAAGTAAAGGAAGTATTGATGGGTGTTTGCTAGAGTGTGATTATGCCTAAATCACTATGTTGCATATTATGTAAGTATGAGGTTTAGGTAAAAGAAGTATTGTTGGGGGTTTACCTAAGTGTAAATGTGCCCTAATAGCTATGTTACACGTTTGTATGTGTAATATTATAGTTACTAATCATGATACCTAAGCACCTTCGCATGAATCACAATTCTACAAATTATTATGGTTATACTTCTATAGTAGCGTGACTTGAGTATGTAAGTGGTATGTGTGTAGGTCGATCATGTAACCTTACCAAAACATACTAATTTGGTAACTTATGCAAAAGTACACCTTTGATATGTTATATGTGCTAGTGTATGATATAGGAAATTTTTCTATGGTTGTTATTCTAAGGAGGAAGGGGCCGGGCGGGAGCCGGTAGGAGGGGGGAAGACGGTGAGAAATGTTGTGCATTCACATTTAATATATAAGGAGGAAGGGGCCGGGCGGGAGCCGGTAGGTGGAGAAGACGGGGATTATGGGAAATCACGTATATACACATGAGTATGTATGCTTGTGCTATAATTATATGTATTGTTATATTTCAAGGAGGAAGGGGCCGGGCGGGAGCCGGTAGTCGGGAGAAGACGGGGTAAATTAACACCCTATGAATTGGGTGATATGTGAATATGTCCTAGTGAGTAATTGAAGCATTGTATTGTCGGTAATTAATGAGAAAAATGAAAATGATTAGTACAGGCTAGGGCAAGGTAAGAAATTGTGCATAAGTCTATGGGAAATCTTTAGTAATCATAAAGGAGTCTAGCAATCATACTTGTAATTGTTAATTTGGGTAAGGAAGTGCCTATATTCATGTGATATTTAATATTCATGTTATCTTTTGTGTAGTGGTTATGAAATTTACTCGCTGAGCTGTCGAGCTCATTCCATTTATTTTGTTCCCTTTTTCAGGTCCAGATAAAGGTAAAGGCCTAATGTAGCTTGGAGTACTTATGAGCATGATGACCTATCTTACCAACTATGATTTTTGTTCACTATGTCCATATATGTATGTTTTGATTTGGGTATCCTTAGATAAAAGTGTTATGATGCTATTATTCCATGTAACCCCCCATTTTGTAGTAATGGTAAGTGGAACTTGTGGTGCGTGGAATGTTGAAAGTTTATGTATGGTGAATTATGTTGTGGTTTCATGTGATGTTGGATGCTTGTATAGTTATGTATGGAAAGCATATGATAAGTGTATGTTGTGGGAAGTCTTTATGGTTGTGATATGGTGTTCTTGGAGACCTTTATAACTGGAGATATACATGCCGTGTGGCCGAAATTCTTTTTGGATATAAGTAGGCCTTGGAGCCGAAATTGTTATTCTTGTATGAGATCAAAGGTGAAGAATTAGAGGAGATGCTGCCAAAATTTCAAATAATTATTCGGTACTAGAAGGTAATCTGGGAATAAAGAGATGTTTATGGACTAATCTTGTTTATTAGAAATTGGGACCGTTACACAGACTCCCCAGCTCTGGTTGTCAAGTCAGATCCTATGATTACCAGCCTACTTCTCTGATAGCAAGCACGCTTGTTTCTATGAAGACTCCTCCTCGGCTGTAACCTGTTTCTTCAGTTGTACTGGCGGCTGCCCCTGTGACACCTTCGACGATCATGACCACCAAACTCACAAAGACTCCTCCTCCAAAGCTTACTCGCTCGCCTGGAGTGATAGAAGTGGAGAAGGAGTTTGTGGCGGAGATGATTGATACCTTCTACAAGAGTTTGAAATGATGTATTTCTCTGGTGTTGAAAGGTTCGACCAGTCCATTTGAGTTTCTAAAAGTTATCCTTACTCAGAACATTGAGACCATTAGAGACCTTGGGAGAGCCAATCAAGCTGCTTCCCTGAAGCTGATAGTGAAAGTTCTCAAGAAAGATGTGGGCGAGTGGCGTCGCCTGAATAGCACGGATCTGACCCCATTTGTTGAAGAGGAGGTCAAGCGTCTCTCTGAGCATATGCAGAGAGGCGCAACATGCATTGGAAGCAGAGTCTCAGGAGTTAAAATCCCTGAGGCTGAGAAGATCAAAATCACCAATGCGATTAATGCTTCCAACAATGCGCTTGGCGATGCCAATGAACAGCTTAAGAAGGTAGAGGCAATGATAAAGAGGGTCAATTTTCTTATATTTAAAACTGAGCTGGTATGTGCAGAGGAGACTGCTCGGCTCGAACAGCTGAGTGCCTAGAGCGATCAAGTCCTCAAGCTCAAGGCAGAGAAGAAGGCGGTTATGGCAGAGACGCAAGCTCGTTTAGCTTAGTTAGCGATCATTAGCCCGGAAGATCTGAGATCGTAGGCTCTTGCTAAGGCAGAAGAGAACAGGAAACAAAAACTGTCTTCTCTTGAGAATAAACTCTTATCATATGAGAGACCAGTTTAATATATCTTCCATATATCTTTCTTTTTGAATTAATAAAATTTTTGCTTTTGACTCATTTGCTCTTCTCCATGTCTTCCTCTTTGTTTGCTTGTGTAATTACCCATAGGTAATATAAAAGTTTTTCTTTAGAAGAAAACTTAGTAAAAAGTTTTTTTTGAAGGAAGTAAAAAGGGTGAAAATTCATCAAGTTGAATTTTCAAAGAAATTACAAATGTGACTGAAATTATTTAGAGGTTAAGAACATGATAAAGTCAGTCAAATGTAAGAATCCACTGGGGATTAAAAGAGGATAGATTTAGGAATCCGTTAGGAATCACTAAATCTGAAAAGATTAAGTCTGGTGATCCGTCAGTTCAGAGGTAATATGAACATGACTGATTAGGAACTATCAAACATGAGATTTTATCGTTCAGAGGTGACGAACTGGACATAACAATAAAGAAGGGTAAAATTGAGTAATCATTGGTTCAGAGGCGACAAATTAGACATAACCGATTATGAATCATCAGACATGAGATTTTGTCGTTCAGAGGCAATGCACTAGACATAATGACAAAGACGGGTAAAATTGAGTAATCATCGGTTCAGAGGTGACTAGCTGGACAAAACTGATTAGAAATTACCAAATAAGGAGTGTTTACTGTTTAGAGGTGATTAACTGACATAACAGTAAATAAAAAGGTGAGACTTGGTTATCTGTCGGTTCAGAGGTGATATACTGGATATGACTGATTAAGATGCCACCAAGCTCAAGACTTTATCATTCAGAGGTGATGAACTGGACATGATGATAAAATGAAGATGAACCCAATTTAGGGACCCGTCTATTTAGAGGTGATAAACTGGACATGGTAAACTAAGATACACTAAATTCTAAATCCGCTACCAGAGATAGTCATATTAACTTAGCAGCTAGTCCACTAGGGACTGCAAAAATGAATTGGATCTGAGCACCCATCGGTTCAGAGGTGTTAGATTGGACATGATCAACTAAAAGACACCATGATCACAATTTGCTATTCAAAGGTAGTCGTACTAACTTGACAACAATTACTCCTGGCCTTAACAGGGGAAAGGAGAACAAAGTTATGGACTCGTCTGTTCAGAGATGATAGACTTGATATGACAATTTGAGTACCATAAAAGGGGAGAAATCTAGGCACCTGTCAGTTTAGAGGTATTAGACTAGACATAACCGATTAGGGAGTCACCAGACTCAGAGCCGTGCCGTTCAAAGGTGGCGAACTGGATATAATGGCAAAAAAGTAGTCCTTACTGGACTAGAAGATGAAACTTGGCTATCTGTCAGTTCAGAGGTAATATGAACATAACTGACTGAGAAACCACCAAGTTCAGAATTTTTACCATTCAGAGGTGACAAGCTGGACATGATGGTAAAAGAAATAATTTTGCTGGGGAAATAGGACTTGACCATAAACTTCAAAGGGGAAATTAGTGTTTCTTTGGAGAATTTTTTTGAAAGAAATTGTCTGAGGTATAATGTTAACATGATAACCGAAGAACACTAGGGACTGAAAAGGGTAATAATAGACTCCGATGGGAATCTATTAGAAACTCACTGGGGAGTTAGACAATGAATCTCATAAGAGATTATAGAGAGTTTAGCGTTCTCTAAGATGTCAGAGGTAATCATTTACGTGACAAAGAACTCCATGGGGATTCAATAGGGGATAATCATGTTAACATTATACCTAAAAAGTTGTTAGAGATAATCATTATTATTCCCTAAAAAGTTGTTAGAGATAATCATTATTATTCCCTAAATTATCATGATTATTCCCTAAAAAGTTGTTAGAGATAATCATTAGCGTAACAACCAAATTCCTTGCTGGGGAATTAGAAGGGGTTTTATCCAAAGTTATCGTGACAACTTCTTAACTTGAGAATTTGTAAAAAATAACTTGTCAGAGGTGTGATGTTAACTTAATAAGGATTCATTTACTGTTAGAGGTATTTAAACATAACAACAATTTGAGTGGACCTGTCATTCTATTGAAGAGAATGACAAGTTGAGTTTGATCTGCTGGGCATATTAATAAGATCCGTCAGGAATATTCAAAAAATTTTACTATCAGAGGCGTGAGCTTTTGTCATAATAGTTCGGGTTTGTGATTCATCATATTGAGGAAATGAATACAACCTTTTGTGGTCCTACCATTCCATGAACGAAATTGGTAGGAAACTTTGGAGGACGATATAGTTCTTTGTAAAATGAAAGAATATTGCTAGAGAATTTCACTTGGGAAATGGGGTATAACACTCCTAAAACTTGCTTTGAAAATTAAAGAAATTTCGCTGGGGATAGGAGAGTAATATCCCTAAAATGAAAAAGAAGTCAGAGGTGAAAATTTTTAACATGACTTATTCGCTTTGTGGATCTATCATTCTATGTAAGGGAATTGGTAGAGGATTCTGGATGAATCAAATAGGATCAGGTCCCTTAAAATTTTTAGCGAATCCTCAGATATCAACGGATTTAGCAAGTCTTTACCAACTACCGTTTAAATTGGGCTAGTCATGTTATTCCTCTTAGCATGATGAGTTATCGAGGACTTTTTGTTCAGCTTAATAGCCAACTCTTTTCTCTATCCTTAGCCATTAAGGGCTTAGGATCGTTTTGTTGCTTTATGTAATTCCGTGAGGGTGTCAGTTAGCAACTAGCATTCCTCATAGAACCTTTTCTGGTGTTTTAATGTTGACACCGTACAACATCATCTCATGATGTTCGATCAGCTTGACTCCGGAGGGATCTTCAATGATCAGAGATATGATGTTAACTTGATCATGAATGATATTTCTTTAAGAATTTATCGCTGATTGGCATCATAAGCACGTTGCTATTCAGATTTGACAGGTGATAGGCTCCATTTGAGTAGACTGTTTCTACTACAAAAGGTCCTTCCCATTTAGGTAAAAATTTATCTCTGGACTTGTGTGACATGACCATAGGTAGTCTGACAGCCAAGACCAAATCTCCTTTCTAGAAAATTCTCCCTTTGACCTTTTTGTTGAAGGCCTTTGAGATTCGATCCTGATAAAGCTCAATACATTGTTGAGTAACCGCTTCTCATCTAGCGCTTCAAGTTTTTGGAGACGTAATAGATGATTATCTTCATTAGTCATCTTGGTTGCCAAAGAATATGAAGTGATGGTATTTGAATTTACCTGTTAGAGTTCGGACTGTAGTTCGATAGGCCAAAAGATATTCACTGAGCTTTTCATTCCAGTCTCATTTACTTGCAGAGATGAACTTTTTGAGGAGCTTGATGATTGTCTTGTTGAATGCTTCTGTTAACCCATTGGCGGCAGGGTGCAGTTGAAGCCACATTTTGAATTCGGTACTTGTCACAGAACCGAAAGAATGATTGACTTGCGAATTGGGGATCATTATCGTGGATGATCCGTCTGGGGACATCAAATCGGTAGATGACATGATGTTTGATGAAGTTGACCACATTGGTGGTTTTAACTTTAGCGAGTGGAACAACCTCTGCCCACTTTAAGAAGTAATCAATTATCACGAGGGAACTGATGACCTCTAGCTAACGGAGGACAGATTGGTCCTATTATATCAATTTCCAAGCTTTGAATGATCATGCTGTGACTATAGGATGGAGCAGTTTTAGGGGTTGGTATATAAAATCCGCATGCATTTGACAAACCTTACACCTTTTTGCTTATTTGACTGCATCGGCGATCTTTGTCAACCAATAATAGCGAAGTCGGTGCAATCGATCTTTAGGCTTTGGATCTAGTTGATGAGCTCCACATATGTCATAATGAGTCTCTTTGATTACTTCTTGTGCCTCTAAATTGGATAGACAACGAAGAATTATACCATCACATGAACAACGGTATAGCGTCTGTATCACTGCATCATAGTAAAATCGAGTAAACCTTCGTCGAACAGACACCGCTTCCCTGGGGTCATCAGGTAATACGCCGTGCAAGGCATAGTCGATAAGTGGGAATCCTCAGTCCCTTAGTTCGAAGTTTGTCGAGGTTATATGAACTTTGCTAAGCTCTAAACCGAACTTCGGACAGAAGAGATGACGGGTGGACACCATGAGATGGTGATTGGTATCAGCAGGTAAAGCCGGTGTAGCTGTTAGTATTACTAGAGCATCTACTTTTGTATTTGAAAGCGGGATACATGACTGATATATAAGTCTTCAAATGTATTAGCCAACTGAATTGCTGCATGGTGATAAGGTATAAGGTCTTCATGACGAAC
The DNA here is from genome assembly GCA_038442645.1 of Agave tequilana. Lineage (NCBI taxonomy): Eukaryota > Viridiplantae > Streptophyta > Magnoliopsida > Asparagales > Asparagaceae > Agave > Agave tequilana. Next base: position 125,649 of record JAVJIF010008554.1, read on the forward strand.
CTCATATTTACCCTTGACTTGGTTAATGATCAACTTGGAATCGCCATAAGTTTCAAGGTATTGTATTCCCATTTATTGAGCGAGCTAGAGGACAATGAGCAAAGCATTGTACTTAGCTACGTTATTGGAACAAGGTTCTATTAGCGAGAATACACGAGGAAGGATGTGATTCTCAGGTGAGATAAATACTACGCTCACTCTGGTGACAATCTTGCCTTTTGGTCCGGCTCTAGATGTTCCATCAAAGAATAGCTGTCATACGTCATCACCTGAAGTCATATTGGCTTCGATAACTTCATCCGAAATGTCTTCATGTAGCTTTGAAGTTTCTGGAGCTGGATGAGCTGCTAGAAAATCTACGAGGGCTTGGCCCTTGATGGCCATCTGGGGTACAATGGTCATCTAATATTGGGATAACAGTATAGCCTAATTGGACAACCTGAAATTCGGGAAGCTTGGTTTTGTCATAAGAATCCTGAGAGGATTAACTCTTGAAATGACATGAATTGTCTGCCCGACCAAGTATTGCCGCATCTTTTGGATGGCGAAGACAAGAGCCAGACAGTCCTTTTCGACTGGGTTGTAATGACTTTCAGCCCCAATCAAGATTCTGCTGAGATAATAGATGGCTTGCTTGCACTTTCATCACTCTTCTGTGCGAGCAGAGCACTAAAGAATGGTTCATAACTTTTACATAAAGTAAGAATGATTTTCCCGAAACAGGAGATGTCAGGACTGGAGGCTTAGTGAGGTATGTTTTGATATCCTCAAAAGCTTTTTGACAAGCGTCGTCCCAGATAAAAGATATGCCCTTCTTCATTGTCGCGTGAACGGTTGACAGTGACCTAACAGGTTTACGATAAACCTATATATGTAAGCTAGCCAGCCTGCCTTAAAGGCCTATGAGTTCTTTGAGATTCTTTGGAGGCTGTATATCTTGAATGGATTTGACCTTGCCAGGATCAAGATGAATTCCTTTAGATGTGATAATGAATCCCAGGAACTTGCCACTTGAAACTCTAAAGAAAGACTTTGTCGGGTTCATCTTTAGCTGATGAGCCCATATGAGATCAAACATTGTTCTCAAGTCATGGAGATGGTTATTCCTATCGCGACTTTTGATTGCAATGTCGTTAACATAACACTCCACTGTCTTTCGCAGGTGATCATAGAAGATCGTACTCATTGCACGTTGGTAGGTTGAACTTGTGTTCTTCAAGCCAAATGACATAGCCATATAGCAAAACACATGCAACGGTGTTCGAAATGATGTATGCTTTTCATCACCGGGTACATCTTGATTTGATTGTATCCTGAAAAGTCATCTATAAAAGACATCATTTCAAAACTAGTGTTGACAATCATGACGTTTGTGATAGATAACGGAAATTAATCCTTAAGACAGGCTATATTAAGATCATGAAAGTCAATACAGACTCAGATCTTTTCATTTTTTTAAGGACGAGTACAATATTAGCAACCCAGTCTGGGTGCTGTTCCTCTCGAATGAAACCAAATTCGATGAATTTTTGGACCTCGGCTTCGATTGTCTCCATAGTATCATGTCGAAAGCATCGCTGCTATTGTTTGATCGGCTTAGCATCTGGTTTTATGTTGAGACGGTGCATGGCCACCTGAGGGTCGAGATCAGGCATGTCTTCATAGCTCCAAGCAAAGACATCTATATACTCTTTTATCAGAGATATAAGGTCTTGCTTCTCTGCTGATGACAAACTTTCGCTTATAGAAATGAGCTTCGAGTGTGTTTGGTCACCTACATTAATTTAAATTACTTTATCTTCTGTAGGGGGGTTACATTGTTCAAAATGCTTTCCCATTGAAGATCGAGTTGTTGAGCCTATAGATCGATGTCGAATGGCTCAATGTCCTTTTCTGGTTCCACCTGAGTGGTTGATGTCATGTTGACGAAGAGTTTCTTGATGGAAACCCCCATACTTACGTCAGATTCCCAATCCGATGAGTCTGAAGAATGTGATAGTAGAGGCTTTTCATATTCTGAATCAGATTGAACCAGTTGGAGTAGTGTACCCCAACCCTCTACGAGTTTGATCATAGTAGTTGGCAGGCTTTTTTTGGTACGAAGGATGTAGAGGGATACGTCGACCCTTTCAAAGTTCAGACCTTCACCACGATGTAAGTCGTAGCCCATTTCTTTCATCATATGGTGCACTGATCGTGCATAGTGAAAGAATTGTGGGGGCTCCAAGTCCTTGTCTGAATTGTTGGATGTAGCAATCTAACGTCGGGCTTTGCCAAATATAATTGGCGACTGGTCCTTCTTGGAGGATGGAACTACAAATACAGACCCATCATTCTCTTCTATATGCATGCATGCTGTTGACATAGATAGGGGCATGTATAGAGGACTCATGTCAATAGGACTATTTACATCATCACAACACAAGAAATAATCGAAATTGACATTTTCATTAAGGACCCATTTGTCGCCATTGTCGGTAGAATTATTACAATCAGGATCAATCAGATATGCTACAGTTAATTCTTCATCAAAAGAAACCTCTAGATCTTCTCCTGATTCTGAGTCTGCTTCGTTGCCGCTATCGATGTCATCAGGCAACGATCTTTTCACTACTTTATCGTTCTTTTTATAAAGCAGAGAATCAGTGGGGTAGTTCTTCACCTTTTTGAACGGCTGCATTTCGGCAAAAACCATCCTGACCATCGCCTTATCATCTACATATTTGAAGTACTGATGGAGTGTAGAAGGTACAATCCAATTAGTATGGATCCAAGGTCATCCGAGCAAGAGATTGTAAGACGCGTCAGCATCAATAATGTAGCACGTTACTTCTGATTTTAAGTCTCCGATTTGACACCGGAGACGAACCTTGCCTAAAGGATGACTGCTCCCGGCGTTGAAGCCATCATAAATAGTCATAGTCGTGGTTGATAACCTGCTAAACGAGATGCTGAGAAAATAAAGCAATCTCTTGGGGATAATGCTCAGAGCAGACCCAGGATCAACTTGTAGTCTCTCAACATGTTTGAACCTAATGTACCCTGTATAATTGATTAGTTTACAATTCTACATTATTATATCGCATTTCCTTACTGATTTATGAATAAAATGTCAGTCTAAATCGTGTTTTGGTCTCTCTTGCAGATAATCAAGACAAGGAGGGCAAAAGGGCAATAAGAGCTTAATTAAACCCATTTTTGGGTAATTAAATTCACATTTCTTGAGGGCCAAGTAAGGAAACTTCTAAAAGATGCATTGAACCTAGAACCTTGCGCATGTCAGACGAATATTCGGGCGAAAATACCAGAATCTGAATATACCAGGAAGGTTCTCGAAGCCAGGAGAAGTTCCTCGCCAAAATCAGGGACCAAAGTCCCTAGTTTTGCCACGAAAACGCGACAATAGCCGCGTTTTCGTGGCAATGTGGTGGGGCCACGCGTCGATCTTCGACGTGTGGCTTCATCTCGTCTTCTTGAATCCCTTTTTGCCTATAAAAACTCCTGCAGAGGCCTGAAACGCAAGCAGATTTAGAATTAGGCTAGGTTTTCTATCTTTTAGTGTAGGGTAGTGTAGGTGTTCTTCTTCTTTTATTTTGTATTTTTATTTCTTTTTAGATCATGTATTAGGGTAGAGAGATTCAGAGAGAGAAAGAGAGAGATTGATGTAATAGATGGTGACAATCTATATAAAGGTGTCTCCTTTCTTTTCCATTGTAATCTTCTCCATCTTTTACATGATGTTTGGCTAATTTCTTCATCTCATGATAATCTAACTATTAACCACTAACCGCTAACCACTTACTTGATAATCCACATGAATCTAATATCCTTTACAAGGCCTTACTCTTGCAAGAGCCATTGATGGCTCATGATGATAGATTCTAACATTCTAACACCCAACCCACTAACTTGCTAACTTGCAACGTCTTCTTTATTTCATGCTCACCTCTAACCGGTTTTGATGAATTAATAGTAGCTTGTAACTTGTTGTGTGGTTTGGATGTGTTGTTTGAATGTAAAAGAACAATCTTATGTGGCATACTTTGTATCGTCTCTTGAAGCTAAGGATTAGTGATGGTCAAGGATCCATGTGAGGCAACTATCACTAAGAGGTTAGCATGGTTAGTGGAGTAATTAGTGGTTAGTAGCCATGAGTTTTCTTTTATCTTATTTTAAAAGTCAATTTCAAAACTCCTTTATCATTTTTCCAAAACCTCTTCTTATTTCATTTTCTTTTATCTTCCATTTTCTACTTTTTTGTTTTCTTCCACCAATTTCACGACCACTTCTCTTTTGTTCTCTTTGTCATTTTTATTGCCTTCTTTACCTACCACTTTCTGGATTTCTTTTCTTTTACTTTTATTTTCTATCTCATTCTTTAACAAAGAAGAACTTGTTAACAACCGACGTGAACATAAACTGTTAATGTTTCTATCGCCTCCCGTCCCTATGGATTCGACCCGTTGAGCCAACACTATAACGGAAGTATCGAGGGAACATTAGCACATATACATTTTTACAGATTTCATAAAACACACATTTTCAAGTGCTCGTTCTGTCCAGATTAAATTTTTGGCGCCGTTGCCGGAGATGGGAATGGTTTTGATTTCACATTTTTGTTAACATTTTATTCTCTGTTTTGGTGTGTAGGGAAATTTTTTACAGATTCTTTGTATTGCAGAAGGCTACTCTTGCTTACCTCTCCCTACTCTAGAAAGCAGAAATATCTTGCTTCTTACACTTTGCCGCGGAAATCAAAGACAAGCCGCGCAAACGCGGTAATTTTGTGGCATTTGTACTTTGTCTTTTGTAGGGACCTTGCACGTTGCATATATTGTTGTATTCTGTTGCTAATTATCTGTTTTAATTGCCTACATACTACAATAATTAAAGAACTAAAATACGGTAATTGGACATTTTTAAAACGGTTTAGACATTTGCATTTAGGTAATTCAATTCCAATATACTGTATTTTGTTCCGTTGTTGTGATTTGAATTGAGGTGTACATATGCCATTGCATATAGCATAGGACAAACACGTGAGTGATTTACTCGCTTTGTGTTATCTTCTTGTCTATATTGTACACTTGCACGTATTGAATTTGAGGGCATAACCCAATACAAGATAAGGTGGGAATTTCATCACCCTTCCTTAGCCCAAAAATCACCTCCCCACTCGCGCAACCCAAATCTTAATAAAAATTGATAGACATTGGCCCCTAGGGACATTTTGGAGTCATTAAGAGATTGACCGAGGGTGAAACTTATTTTGAATCTTACTCTTGTGAAATTGGTGTCTAAACTTGGGGATTAAGAGGTTACGCCTCGAAAATACCGTGATTTTACGTAATTAAGGCCCGTTTCTTACGCATGGATACCTCTCACCGTATTTTACCCCTACTTGGCCGATTAGCTTGTGGTCGGATTCAAGCAACAACCTCCCCCGGGTAATCGACCAGTTAAGAGTCGTCTAGGTCAACCTTAGTATATGCTTAGTTTTGACTTTTTCTTTCTTTTTGTTTGTTTGTTTGCTTTTTCTTTTTTGTTTGTGATTGTTTGTAAAATAGAATTCAACAATAACAATTCTTTCAATCCTAATATGAATCTATATTTCACATCAACCCCATTTGATTCGGATAATTCCAACTCGCCTTTTTATAATATGAACCAATCAAATACACCGAGTTGGACTTATCCGAATCAATACAACCATAACCCCAATCTTATAAGTATAATTTTCAAAATAATTTTCACTCTTCGCAGAGTCAATGGGGATTCAACTCCCCTACATCAAATTTTCAACCACCTTATCCACAATTTTCACAATATCCACAATATTCATTTTCTAATTTTGCTTTCTATACTCCTTTTCTAAAACTACCAATTGAAGAAAAATCTGAGTTAGAAAAGAGTATAGATGCCAACCTGCAAGAAGCCGAGCGACAATTTCAGAACATGTTGGCCTCTCCAATTCCATAATATTTCTAAGAGTCTTGCTCAGTTTCACCTCTTCAAAATGATAAACATCCACCGTGGAATTGACTAAGGAACTCTTGCGTGAGTCTGAGCCACAATCTCCAAACATGTTGGACTCACACTCTTTACAAATGTTCTAAAATCAAGATTCCTACACTCCCTTTCTAGAACATCCACTTGAAGAAATATCACATCTAGAAAAGATTGTAGAAATCTTGCATGAGTCTGCGCTACAATTTCAAAAACTTCTGCCAAGTCTATCAATAGGTTGGAAACACAATTGAGTCAATTGGCTAGCATTTATAGGAATGAGAAAACTCTATCTTATTAACCTTTGACCAATTCAGATATCCCTAACTCTATTGATCTGACCCAGAACTCTTGTCATTTTGGAAACCAAGATTCAATTTCAGCACACCCATCTGAACTTGACCAAACTTCAAATATTAAAAATCCCATTGATATTTTGTCAAGTTATCTTTTTTCTGAGATTGAACTTGAGCATGAATATGATCCTGAATCTCAACTTGGTAATTCAATTTCACTTCCTGATTCCATAATGACTGAGGTATTTTTACCTGATTTCAAGCTTTTTCCCAAGTCAACATTGGATCTTGTGCCAATCCATCGTGAAATTGAATTACCAATCTTTTATGATCAATAAATTGAACTTGACCAATTTCATACTTTTGAATGTCCCAATGACAAATTGACAAGTTCTCATTTTTATGAAATTGAACTCAATAAGGAATGTGACTTTGATCCTCAAATTTGTGATCCAGTTCAAACTCCTGAATCAATATTGACTCCTGTTTTGTTACCCAACTTGAGCAACATTTTAGAGTCAGTTTTGGTTCCCACACCTGCCATTCTTGAACTTGAATCACCAATCTTAGAAAGTCATATTCCGTTGTGTGGAATATATGTGGAAAAGGATTTCAATTTCTTGATTTGAATCCAAATCCTGAACCAATTTGGACTCCTGAGACTTTACTTGACTTAAGTCAAATTCCCGAGTCGATATTAGTTCATGTGCTTCCTGAGTCCAAATCAATTATTCCATCTTTTCATACTCCATTTTAGGACAAAGATGTTGATCAAATTGACTCTGAAATTATTTTGAAATTTTGAAAATTAGATGGGGTAAAATTCTTAATAAAAATTATCCATATATACATCATTCTAGTGGGTTGTATTTTAGAGGTCTCTGGTGGGTTCCTCCGAACTCTACGCAAATTAGATGGGCCGCATTTCGTGGAGACCACCACCTTGAGGTGATTTTTCTTCCCTCTCTATTTGTTTCATGCATACATACATCACGATGCATTGAGGACAATGCATGAGATAAGTGCAGGGGAGGGTTTGCTAACATAGAGTTTTTAGATTTTCTTTCTTTTTCACTTCTTATAGGATACTTTTAGAAATCTTCCCTTTTTGTATAGGATTTTTCTCTTTCTTTTAAAAACTTTTTGAAACAAGAGACAAAATTTTGATCTATTTTTTAAAAAATTAAGATGATCTTAGAAATTACGGAAACCTTAATAATAACATCCTAAACCTAGTCGAAATAATGGATATTGTTTAAAGTTATATGTTATGTATAAAAGATTAGGGAGATAATTTTATCTTGAACTTTTTTGCCTTAGATCGTTTGCACTTCACACAAACACAATTTTTGGGATTGAAACAAAGATCTAAAATGTCATAAAGTAAAAATAAATAAAAAGAAAAAACATATATTATATATGAAGAAAAAATCACTTATTAAGCTGGATAACTATGTCTCAAGAAGCATGATTATTCATGCCTAAAGGCGATAATAAGGAACAGATAATCCCTCTTAATTTGTGGCTTTGTTTACTTGAGTCCTTAAACCCGAGGGATGTTTTCTCATCTGGTGCCCTAAGACCGTCCGGTCTGGGAGTCATCGGTTAAAGGCTCACTACCTGGGTGAACTAAAAAGTCTAAGAAAACAAAGGGAAGAAAAAAAGAAAAATATATATAAATAAATCGCTTGATGTTAGAGTTGAAGTCCCATAAATCTTCACTATCACAAAGTGCATATTATCTAGGTTTTATGAAGGATAAAATATTCAATTCAATTTTGAATTCTTACCTTAATTGAAGACAAGATCTTGCAGAGAAACTAAGTTTAAGGGAGAATAATTTTTGGTGGACTTATGATCTTAGATCACTTATATTTTTGCAATAATATTTCAAAAACTTATCGCTCTTTCAAAATGTGTTTTCAAAATACTAACATTTGTCTTCTTTCTTTATAGATTTTATGGGTGCAATCCGTTGAAAACTCTCAGGGGACAAAACTCCTCCTCCAGGGGAAACCTAGAGGTTTAACGGCTTGTTGCACACGCTCGGTGCAATCGCGTCACCTGTGAAAGTGGTGTAATAATATTTATAGTATAGTTTTCTTTTCTTGTTTTGCTCGGGACGAGTAAAAGATAAGCTAGGGGGTGTGATTAGTCTACAATTCTACATTATTATATCGCATTTTCCTACTGATTTATGAATAAAATATCGGTTTAAACTGTGTTTTGGTCTCTCTTGTAGATAATCAAGATAAGGAGGGCAAAAGGATAATAAGAGCTTAATTAAACCTATTTTCAGGTAATTAAATTCGCATTTCTTATAAAAAGCAAGGGAACTTCTAGAAGATGCATTGAACCTAAATCTTTGCGCACGTCAGATGAATATTTGGGCGAAAATACCAGAATCTGAATATACCAGGAAGGTCCTCGAAGCCAGGAGAAATTCCTCGCCAAAACCAGGGGCCTAAGTCCCTGGTTTTACCGTGGAAACGCGACAATGGCCGCGTTTTTGCGGCAATGTGGTGGGGCCACACATCGATCTTCGACGCGTGGCCTCATCTCGTCTTCTAGAATTCCCTTTTGCCTATAAAACCCATGCAGAGGCCTGAAACACAAGCAGATTTAGAATTAGGTTAGGTTTTCTATCTTTTAGTGTAAGGTAGTGTAGGTGTTCTTCTTCTTTTCTTTTGTATTTTCATTTCTTTTTGGATCATGTATTAGGACAAAGAGATTCAAAGAGAGAAAGAGAGAGATTGATGTAATAGATGATGACAATCTATGTAAAGGTGTCTCCTTTCTTATCCATTGTAATTTTCTCCATCTTTTACATGATGTTTGGCTAATTTCTTCTTCTCATGGCAATTTAACTACTAACCACTAACCATCTAACCACTTACTTGATAATCCATATGAATCTAATAGCCTTTATAAGGCCTTGCTCTTACAAGAGCCATTGATGGCTCATGATGATGGATTCTAACATTCTAACATCTAACCCACTAACTTAACTTACAATGTCTTCTTTATTTCATGCTCACCTCTAACTTGTTTTGAAGAATTAATAGTAGCTTGCAACTTGTTGTGTGGTATGAATGTGTTGTTTGAATGTAGAAGAACAATCTTATGTGTCATGCTTTGTATCGTCTCTTGAAGCCAAGGATTAGTGATGGCCAAGGATCCATGTGAGGCAATTATCACTAAGAAGTTAGCAGGGTTAGTGGAGCAATTAATGGTTAGTAGCCATGAGTTTTCTTTTATTATATTTTAAAAGTCAATTTCAAAACTCTTTTATCATTTTTCCAAAACCTCTCTTATTTCATTTTCTTTTATTTCTCATTTTCTACTTTCTTGTTTTCTTCCACCGATTTCACAACCACTTCTCTTTTATTTTCTTCGTCGTTTTTATCGCCTTCTTTACCTATCACTTTCTAGATTTCTTTTCTTTTACTTTTATTTTTTTCTCATTCTTTAACAAAGAAGAACTTGTTAACAACCGACGTGAACATAAACTGTTAATGCTTCTATTGCCTTCCGTCCCTGTGGTCGACCCGTTGAGCCAATGTTATAACGAAAATATCGAGAGAACATTAGCACATATACATTTTCACAGATTTCATAAAACACACATTTTTAAGTGCTCGTTCTGTCCTGATCAATAATACAAGGGCATGTCGTGTCGATTGTCTTTGAGGAGCATATCCTCAGGAGTGAAGATAATACATGATACCTGCTGTTGTACCAGATGACATTGGAAGCATGAAACTCCATCTTCTTTTGTAGGGATTGGCACTTGTGATTCTGAATCAGCAAGAGCATCCCTAAGTGCCTTTCTCATTTCCTTCGAGAGGTGGAGTAGCTCGTGCAGGATAATACGAGCTGGGATATTGGCCAATTGTGCTAATATGTCAAAGCGAAAAGGGCATTGAGTCCTCGAGAAGGATTTTTCTTCAAGGATTCATCAAAGCGAATCTCCTTCTGTTTCTTCTTATCCTTTTACCCTAGGACCTGGACAGGTGAAGCGGTTCCTGACGTCGTTGGTTGGGGTGCTCCGTAAGGTGTCTAGTTGTGCTGTCACAATTACTGTTTATCAGAACGTGTACCCACCAGCTGCGATGTGGAAGGCTGTGCGGCTAAAGCAAGCTTCTCTTCTTCTGAGTCGCTAAGGGAAGCTAAAGTCACAGAGTCATCATCTATTATGAGAGAGACGGCGTTACATTACCTGTCTTTGAGCTTGGGCTTGCTAGTCTCCTATTGCTTATCTTAGACAATATCAGGTGGACCCACATGACCTCTCCAGATTTTGTCATGATCGGAATGAGGCGCATAACTTTTTGCTGTTCAGCCATAGGGGATTGATGACATCCAATCTTGTCTTAGGGACTGGGACCAAGCTGTCTTGGATAGTCATCTTCGGGAATTTCTCGAAATTAAAAGTTACCATGTTGGCAGTGACTTTCTTTTGTTCTAACTTGAGAGTCAGAACTCTAGCATCCACCAATGCTTAGATCTTGTCCTTGAGAACATAGCATCTGCTGGTAGGGTGATGCACCATCCTATGAAAGAGGCAATAATTAGGATCATTTGTAAGATCTACTTCATTAGGTCACCGAGCTTCAGGTAACTTGAGCTTGTTTCCCTTGTGCAGCAAGTGAAAGATTGTCACCACATGTTCATCTTTAAAAGAGTACATCTTTGGTAAAAATTTAAATTCCTGATTGCCATTGGTGTTTCTCTTCTGCTTTGGTTGAGCTATCCCTGATAGATGAACGACCATGGTTTCTTTTCTTTTTGATTGAGAAGGCTGGGCTGCATCATGCTTCTTGGTGTTGACCCGCCACTTGTTCTTGGGGACTGAGCGCTCAAATTTTTTAGCCGATTTCTCTGCTATCTAAGCTTGCTCAACGAGTTCCTTCCATGTATGGGCATTGATAGCTCCCATACAAACTTTCACTCTGTTGAGAAAGTTATGCCGACATGTCTGAAGTAACATGGGCAATGGCATGCCCACGGGGCACATAAGAGAAAGGTTGCAGAACCTCTCAATGTATTCTCGCACAGATTCTTCTCCTTTCTGGACTGTTGAGAGGAGCTTGTCCATGGTAACTTCAGTGTGATCCTCATAAAATCAAGAGAGGAATCGGGTTTCTAGGTCAACCTAAGAATTGATGGAGCCGCTGGGCAGGCTCCTAATGTTTGGTGGGAAAATTGAAGGGGCGTGTAAATTCTTTTTTTGATTGTAAAGAAAATTACAACAGATCAAAAACCCGGTTACAAGAGAGGGAATATATTTAAGCTCAAATCTTCCCTTTGTTTAGTGCTGGGTTCTTGATGTGGCGATGGAAAGTGAATCTTATTTTTCGTTGACCGAATGAACGTCAAAACCTCTTGGGAATCTTCTCTTTGGATGGTGGACGAAGTAACACATTTTCTGTCCAACAAGAATCTCAAAGAGAACGTAGGCAAAAACAAACTTGTATGCAGCAAGTTGTTAGAAGAGTTGAACTCTCCTTTTCTTTTTGCTGCAGATCTTGGTCCTTCTACGACTTAAAATCGAAGTTCTTCTGACCAGATCTTTTTCGGCCCCTCTTCCATAGCAAACTGGGTTATTTATAGAGGTTTTAGGGGGTAAAAGTGTCTCCTAAAAATACTTCATAATGGGGTTAACTCTCTCATTACGTGGGCAGTAATTGACCCAGTAATGAGGGTAGTTTAACCGAGACGCAGGCTTTGAGCCTCGCGTTTTGTCACTAAAGTAATGCTTGAGAAACGCAAATTCCTAGTTCTGCGTTAAGCTTCAAGTGAGACGCGGGCTTCGGACTCTACGTCTGGGTAGAATGTCTGAGATGCAAGTTCCAAGCTCTGCATCTTGGCCACTACAGTAAGGCAAAGATGCCGATTTTGATTGCGTCTTGGTACTACAGTGGTGCTGAGACGCGACTTTCGAGCTCTGCGTCTTGGTTATTAAGACGTGGGTTTCAACTTTCACGTCTTGATGTTGCGCTAGTGGCTGTGTCGCTTTGTGTCTGGAGTCTGGACTCTGTTTCTTGATGACTTATCTTCAAATGATTTTTAGACAGTCTACACTAAACCATCACAGGCTACCCCTTCAGGGTGCCAATAAATAGTCTGGCCATAACAACATCATTGTCTATCACGTTACCAGTTTGCGACCAGAAGTAATAGATGTGCTGATTTGGCAAACTTTTGCCATCGTAAGTGTGTAACATAGGTGGCTTAAATTTCGGTAGATAGGGAACTGAATCCCATTCCAGTGGGTAAGGACACGTCATCCCTACCTTCTTTAGCTCATCCCTCTGGGTTAGGGATGCAATCTGAGCTTAAATGCCCATCATGATCTCGGCATCGATTGAGTAGCTTTCCTTCGACTTCTCAGTCTTAGGACGTTTATCGTCATTATGCTCCTCTTTATTTTGATTGCTACCGATGTCATTGGTATTCCGATTGACCAAGAGCTTAGCTAGCATCTATTGGATGTTCTTGCTGAACCTTAGAAGTCTACTATTGTGCTTTCATCTGTCGATGGAGATTATCATCATTGTTGTTGGCCATGTTAGCCGATATAAGCCCCGTTCGCACCGAGCTGATGGTAGCTGAAGAAGTGTATCCGCTGGCCTCCTCCTCATCATCAGACCATTGGAAAAGATATCTCAATAGCGTAGGTGACACATTTCCAGTTGACACATCTCTAGATGTTACCCTTGAACGAGTACCTTAGAAGGCACCCTATTGTTCCACCAGAACCTGACTTAAGCCGGGACTATAGTCAGAGTCTGGGGAGTTGGCTGGGGGAGTGAATTTCTCCGTCTTTGGGAGAAAAAAGATCCCTCTTTCTGCTTGTCATGTTAACAGAGGCGGCTGCAAGATGGATCACCTTTGTCACCTTCTTCTTCCGAGACCCAAACTTCTCAGAAGTGTGAGCCAATAACTGGTTGACTACCGATTGATGACTTGGAATATAGGCTGTGGAGACTTTTCCCAAGTAACAATGAATGGAGTGCACTGTCACAGGTTGACACCCTGCTCATCCGCATTGGGACAGAGAGATGTGAATAGGTTCTTCTGAGCGAAACTATCGCTTGTTGCTCAGATAATCTCTCAAGTCTGTGTTAATTGGACCCAACCGATCCATCACAGAGACTCGAGGAGATTGGAAGTTAACCCTGTTGGGCGGGAAGCCTTGGACTTAGCCTTAAAGTCTTTCCTCTTGACTATAGGTGAGGCTAGGATAGCTTCTTTTGGAAGAGCAGCTTCATAAGGCGAAGTTACTGTCTTAGTTCTGCCCTTAGAGGCGAAATTAGCTTTGTTGTGCAAAGCTTTTCCTTAAGCGAGGTTAGAATAGTCTCGCTATTAGCACTCAATGGTACTTTGTTTCTAGCCACGTGGTAGAGATTTTTAGCACTTGGTGCGGTCAGTAGGAGCGAAGTTGAATTAGCAACGCTATTAGCACGCAAGGATGCTTTGGTCCTAGCCTCGCATTCAGCGGGCTTAGCACTGCCCAACAGTGTTGATGATGCTAGCTGGGCTGCAGCAGCCTCACTATTTGTGCAGAGTGTTTTGGCTTTAACCTCGCAGGACATGCGAGGCTTAGCTCTGTGAGGAGCTGAGATAGTCTCGTGATCCGAGACTATTTTAACTTCGTATGAAGCTGGATCGAGAGAAGAGGTGGTGGATTTTGCAACCCACATAACCTTATTAGAGGCTATTTTAGGTTCACAGGGAACCTTTGTAGCCTCAAGCACAACATTAACATATTGGCGCGAGGCTGAGTTAGTCTCTATTGAGACTGAGATAGGCTCGCATGGAGCCAGTTTAGGCTCGCGTGGAGCCCATTGAGGCTCGCGTGGAGCCTGTTTAGCCTCGCGTGAGGCTGTAATAGATCCATGAGAATTTTAATAGTCTCAACGGAGACCTGTTCCCAAGAGGTAGCCAAAGATGCTCTAGTTACACTGATCTTCCTGTGTTTGCGCAGATGTAGAGGACTTGTGCTACCCCGAGAGAGAAGTTGTTCAAACTTCTCTTGATCAAAGTGAATGACCAGGGTCTTTGCGGTAGACCCAACGTCGCATTGCGGCACCTTGTTCTCAATATTGAAGAAGCAGTTCCCCAGTGGAGTCGCCATCTTGTTTTCTATAGATTTGAAATATTGGAAAACTTATAAAATTTTGAAGAGAAAATAACAAGTAATCAAAAGAAAAAATTATAAGTATCTCTTCTGAGATTCTGGGAAAGTGAGCCGGTGGAACTCTGATCAGCGCGCGATTACTTTGTTCCGCTGATGATGCGATTGATTGAGTCTTACTCGCTTGATTCTGGAGATTCCTTGAGAGAAGAAGGTCTTAGGGTATTGACATTCTAAATTTAGAGAAGTAACTCTCTGAATTTCTTGGAAGCGAAGGCAAGTTAGCCACTTTTAATCCTCTCTCCTTTTTCTGTCGAAAATAGCCAAGTAGCCAAAATCAACCAAAAATCTCAGCCTCGATCTCATCCCAAGAATGACCTATTTATAGGCTTTTGAGGAGTGTAACTGTCCCTAGAATTCAGCAAAGACTGATAACAGTCGGTCAGCCTCGTACCGGAGGCTTTTCTGAGCTAAAGATTAGCTCTTCACAGAGCTATGAAGAGCTTCAAGTGAAACTCGCAAGAAAAGCTTTAGCGAGGCTTGTATTAGCCTCAGACGAGGCTAGAAGTTAGCCCAATATAAAGCTTCATGCGAAGCTATAAACTTAGCTTTTTGGCGAGGCTATAAAACTTAATGAGAAGCTAGTCCCTTTGGGCTCATGCGAGGTTAAGTATTGAGCTGACTTAGTCTTATAGATCTGCTTAGGCCTCTTCAAAAGCAGTCCCTGACCTGCTGTCTACTTCACTGGATCAGTAGGGTCTAAGTTTTTACTTTATCTCTCGGGGTGGGTAGAACTGGTCGTCAGCTTGTCTATGACTTGTCTTTTGTAAATGTCGACGAGTTAGATGCTGTTATGACCGGCTAAAGAATTGTCTACGAGTTTGTCATTTTGGAGTGTCAACACCTGGGCCTCACCTTTTGTGGTGAGCCACCTAAATTTGCTGTTGATAAGCTGTGATGCGGATTGCGGCCTATTAACGTCTTTCCTCTAAGTGATCCAGCATCAAACGGAGTAGGGTGTCATTCTGATCAGGGACCACTCCCTCTACCCTGAGTGTCAGCATGCTGATGTTGATCGGATAATTACCTCTGTCCCATATGCGAACGAGAAGGGAGTTTCTCTGGTTAGAACATGTTTGGTGGTCCTGTAGGCCCATAGTACTCTGGTGGGTTTCTCCACCCATTTGCCCTTGGCTTTGTCCAGGAATTTGCATAAGCTGTCAAAATTAGTGTGGTTGCTGATTTCAGCCTGGCCATTGCCTTGTGGGTAGTAAGGTGAAGAGAATCGGTGTGCGATGTTATATTTGGTGCAGAAACTGACTACTTGCTGGCAAAATTAGTTCCATTGTCGGAAATGATTATGTGGGGATTCCAAAGCGACATACTATATTTTGCCAAAGAAATTTGACAATCTACTGCCCACTGACTTCGGAGAGCAATACTATGTTGATTCATTTGGTAAAGTAGTCGGTGGCTACCAGCATGAAACATAGCTAGGGTTGTGCTCGGGGAGAGGTCTGACTACATCTAGTCCCCATTGCATAAAGGGCCATGGGTTGCGCAAGGTGTGAAGGTCAGAGCTCAGCCGGGTTGATGCTGGGGCAAACATCTGGTATTGTGGGCATTTTCTTAAATAATCCTTTGCGTCACCGAAATCTAGGGCTAGTAGTACCCCTGGTTGATGACATTATGGGCAAGAGAGCGACCTTTTGCATGGCTTCCTCAATCTCCATCATGGATTTCCTACATCACTCTTCGAGCCTCCTTCGGACTGAGGCATCTCAAATAGGGTCAGAGTGGAGGTTGGAGTAGGATTTTTTGTATAGCGTTTCTCCGAGGAGTATGTACCGGGTGGCAAAGTGTTGGAGTTTTCTTACTCTACTCTGTCATCGGGAAGTGTCCCATCCTTCAGGTAAGCAATGATGGGACTTCTCCATCCCGGTGAGGCGTCGAGGTGTAGAACCTCTTCGGTCTGGTGCTGGATGCTCGGATTAGTGATGTGCTCGATGGGGATCTCCGTCTGAACTGGAACTCTGTTGCTGCCCCCTAAGTTGGTGAGTGAGTCTGCGTGGTTGTTCGCCAACATGGGGACCCACTTGAAGTCGCATCGGGGAATCTTGTACTTCAATTTAAGAACGAGTTGTAGGTACTCTGCCATCCGGGAATCTCTCGCGACGTAATCGTTGCTGACTGGTTGACTACTAGCGAGGAGTCGCTGTGAACTTCGAGGCCTATAATTTCGAGGGTAATAGCCGTTCAGAGCCCAGTTATGACAGCCTTGTATTCCACTTCATTGTTAAACGCAGGGAAGCTTAGGATGAACGACTGTTCAATGATGGATCCCTCTGGGTTTCATTGATGTAGAGGATTCTCTCATTGTTGGTGACACCCTCTATCGGGGAGTTTTTGAAGATGATGTTTACTTCTCGATACTGGATGAAAGTACTGCAAGGGTGTTCTACTGGGGCCTCGGGCTGCCTCTGTACCCTAACCTCCGAAGGTAGTCTAGGGTTGAGAACGAACTCCCGGAGGTATCTCTTGTTGACCAGGTCCTGCAGATGCCACCGCAGGGTCCGATAGTCCAGCGTGAGGTGGCCCTTCCCTTCGTGAAAGGCACAGTAGTCGCTAGATCCAGGCCCTCTTTGGTTAGGTGGGAGGGGTTAGGCTTGACGCCCAACCCAAGGTTGGTCTTTGACAGAGTTGAAGATCTGATCGATTAATAGTCAGAACGGGAGGAGGTCGTGCTCCGCTTCATTCCACTTGCTGGATTCGGTGGCGCGTCTTGATGGCCTACAGACGACAGAGGAGTTTTGGCTCAGAATCTTCTTCGGGAGGGGGGTTATGGCTTTGACTTCTCGAGCTCGGGAGCCTCTCTCGAGGGATGGCTAGACGTAATTTGAGTTACCTCCTCTGTTTGGATGTACTTCTAAGCCCGAACAAGAATATCTCTCATCCTGATGACGTTATTCTTCACCAGATGTTTGTAGAAGAGATTGGTGACCTGCAGCTCGTTGATGAAAGCAGCAAAGACTACATCCTCGTTGCAGTTGTATACCAGGGCCATTTGACTCTAGAAATAGTTAACATAGTTCTTCAGACTCTCCCCAACTTCTGTCTTGACTGTGAGGAGGTGCTTGATGTTCCTTAGAAATTCTCTTCAAGAAGCAAACTGTTTGTAAAATTCATCAGTTACTTCATGAAAATTTTAGAGTGAATTCCTCAGGAGCGAATAAAACCAGTGGTAGGAGACCCCCTTGAGGCTGGATGGGAATGCTCGACAGAAAAAGAAGTCGTTATGGGCATAGACCGCTATCTTGTCCTGGTACTGGCAGAGATGAAAGAGTCGGTCGAAGGTTCTCGAGTAGTGATCAAAGGACGACATCATAAACTTCTTTCGGAAGTGGAGCGTGGTGATCTCCCTTGACAACGGGGAGTTGGTGGGTTTCAACCTGCTGTACTCTATTCCTTTTGAGAACTATTGACTCGCTTGATTGAGTCGCTCCTAGACTAAGTCTGCTATGTCCTCAATCCGAGGGAACTTCGGTGTTCGAAAATGCCGAGTGCCCTCTGAGTCCTCTTCATCTTCGTAGGTCTCCAATCGAACGCGCCTTAAGCTTTCGGTGGAGTGAGCGGATTCATGTGTGCGTGTTGGCGAAGGGGGTCACGGGTTTCTTCCCGCAATGGGAGAAGATCATGACCCCTGTTGTACTCTGATATGTTTCAGCAGATGTGTCTAGACATGGGTTGCTGCCTCCTTTTCATGGGCAGTAACCTCACGGAGATGGATCATCTCCGTCTGCTGATTTAAAATTCAAGAATATATATAGGTTTCATCATTTGTTGATACTATATTAAGGGAAATAAAAGAGCACGGATAAAGACACCTAGAGAATTGATTAAGAAACCTATCAAAAAATCATTGTTCACTCATTTTTTGAATGGACATATTTATGGAAAAGTCCAAAATATCCCTGTTTATGGTGAAAATTACATGAGCTTTCCTATTCTATCCTATTTAAAAAAAAACCTAAAGGCACCCCTCCACAACAAAGCATCCGAACAGCCACAGCGGATAGCCGACTTCAACGCTGCTCTCGCGAAGCCATCCCGCCACCGATGATCTCCTGTTTTGTCATAGATTCTGAAGGTGAACACCATGTTCCCCGTAAAATGCACTTTAAATATAAAGGTAACATGGTGTTCACCTTCAAATCTATGACAAAAATCCTGCGAGAGAGCTTCGGGAAAGAAGAAGATCATCAAAGACTACTTCGACCTGGAATGTGACTCTCGTATGGCATATTTTTCACTCGTATGCTCTCTCCTTTTTTGTTCAGATTTTTTATCAATCAAAATGTGTTTCCAAATTTCTTCTCACAAAACAAAAACTGTGTTTTGGATTCAACTCCAGAGGAAGTAGTTCGTTGTAGTAAAAAAAGAAAGGCAAAAAAAATCAGAATGCGAACACATTGAAGGCTAAGGCGAAGAGATTTGTTCAAAATTTTCATGATCGCAGTCCTAAAAAATGTCATATTTCTGAGTTTTTATAGGAGTGTGATCATTATCACATATTATTTTTAGGAGTGCAATCATAATCACAGTCCTTTCCAAAATGTCTTATTTTTAAGTCTTTGTGAGGACTGCGACTATGATCACAGTCTTCACAAAAATGCTTTATTTTTTGGCTCTTATTAGGAGTCGTAGTCCTCAAAAAATAATTTAAAAAAGTGAGATTTTATGAGCGCAGTCCTCTTAAAAGGCACCATTTTTTTTTACTATAAATGAGGATGGTCGCAACCCTCAGTAAAAAATTAGAAAATTAGGGTTTTATGAAGATTGATCATAGTCCTCTCAAAAAGCACCATTTTCAATGTGTATGATCACAGTCCTCAGAAAATAAATAGAAAATGAGGTTTTATGAGGACTGCGACCACGATCTTAGTCCTCTCAAAAGACACCATTTTTCACTGTATATGAGGATTGTGACTATGGTCGCAGTCCTCATAAAATAATTAGAAAATAGAGTTTTATGAGGATTGTGATCACGATCGCAGTCCTCTTAAAAGGCATCATTTTTCAGTGTATATGAGGACCGTGACCACGAGCTCAGTGCCTATATTTCTACAATGTGTAGAAGGATGTTCTTGTATCAGGAAAAAATGTTAAAGTAGCCATGTAGTCCTCACAAATAGGACTACGATCATGATCACGGTCCTAATAAAGACTCAGAAATATGACATTTTTGTGAGGACTGTGATCTCACAACTTAATTGTGAGGACTTTGATCATGGTCATAGTCCTAATTGGAGAACTGCATGGCGCCGCAGAAGACGACTGGATTTGCACGTTTATCATTGGTGCAGGACAGTACTGAAGAGGAGGTGTTGGCAAGGTTAGCACTATTTCATGACGGTACTAAAAATCATGCAGGATGCCACTGTATGGAGGTATTAATAACGTTGCATGCATGCAAGCTGCATGGGTGTGTTGAAGACGAGATGGACAAATGTGAAGTAAGCACGAACGCGTTCATGCTTGCTGAATATTAAAGGTGGTGACGCCACTACATGATAGTGCGAGAGACGAAGAGAGGTGATACATGGTAGCTCGGGCGACGCAGAGATGGGAAGGTGTACAGGTGTGAATTTAGAAACAAAATGAAAGAAAATTACTGTAACCAAATTAATTCAAACCTCGAATTTAACCCACAACCAATGAGACTTATTTACGTAGGCATATGCTGATCAATTGAAACCTTTTCGTCAAAACTGGAATAATTCTTTCAACGTTAGAAGTGAATCAATCGTTCTCAAAGGTAGGAGGGGAAGGGGGAGAATGGGGGAGGGGGAGGGAAAGAGGAGGGGGAGGCGGGCGGTGAGAGGGCAAGAGAAAGGGAAGAGGGAAGGGGAGGTGGGCGGAGAGGGAGGGAAGGTCGAGGGGTCAGCGGGGAAAGGAGATCGGGGGCGGTGGAGGGGGACGAGTGCGGGGACGGCGAGGGAGGGACGAGGGATAGCGACGGCGGAGGGAAACAGGGGAGGGAGATGCTGGAAGGAGGAAAAAGGAGAGGAGGGATAATCTGTGTATTTTGGAAAAATTGATGGGTGCTTTAATCAAACTCGGTGAGTGCCTTGATCTTTTGGGTGCCTTAATTAATTGGATTGGTGTCTTTATCTGCACTCGAAATAAAATCTTGGTAAAAAGTCTTTCACGACATTTATCCTTTCAAGGTCTAATGTTGTGATTAAACCTATCATAAACCTAGTAGTAATTACAAAGTTCCTTAAATTGCATTTTTGGTTGAGACTAAGAATGTGCAAGCAAGGGTCTCAATGTAATGGTCCAAGTTTTTAATTACTGAATTAAATTTAATCAAATACAATTCGTTCATAATTCTCTCTAAAACTTGAAACGTTCGATAACATCTCTATAATTAGGAGTCTGCCCTGATACAACATATACAATTATCGACTTATCATCGCCAATTTATTCATCCATAACATCCTACGCAATTTAAAATTAAAATTTCGACTTGACCTGGCATACTTAGTCATATGTAATATCTCAAACAACTTTTATAGTCAAAATCATCATATATACTTATTACAGAGTCATTAAATCCTACACTACAACTTAGGAGATGTAAAACTAACTACAACTTAGAAAACACACACGCGCGCGCGCGCTCAAATACAAGCTCTAAACATATGTCATAAGTCTTGTTTGGTACGGAGTAGAAGAATTCGATATAAAGTTTCCTTGAATCAGTTGAAAGATTACAACGGACTAATGCTTCGACTACAAGGGAGGGAAGATGTTGAGTCTTGAATCTCCTCTTTGTTTAAAGCTGGGTTCTTCAAGTGGCGGTGGAGAGTGAATCTTGTTCTCCGTTGACCGGATGACCGTCGGGATCGTCAGGGATCTTCTCTTTGGCTGGTAGAAGGAGTAGCACAGCTCTGTCTACCAAAACTCTCAAAGAGAAGGTAGGCAAAGAGCAACTTGTACGCAGCAAGCTTGTTGAAGAGTTGAGCTCTCTCTTGCTTCTCTGACGTTCTTGTTCTCCTCCTCCGAAAATCCCTGACGATCCCGACGGTCATCCGGTCAACGGAGAATAAGATTCACTCTCCACCGCCACTTGAAGAACCCAACTTTAAACAAAGGGGAGATTCAAGACTCAACATCTTCCCTCCCTTGTAGTCGGAGCATTAGTCCGTTGTAATCTTTCAACTGATTCAAGGAAACTTTACATCGAATTCTTTTACTCCGTACCAAACAAGAGATGGCGACTCCGCTGGGGATCTGAAGGAAAACACTGTTACTGGTGTAGTATTAACCTAACAATGTGTTTAGGTAGACTTGTTATTTGTTGAAGAGAATAGCAAGTGAATCTAGATCCGCGGGGAATCTAAGAAGGTTTTTACCGTTAGAGGTGTGATATTAACTTAACGGGTTGAAAGTTGTCTTGCCAGAAGTGTGATGTTAACTCGATAAGAATGTGAATCAGAGGTGTAATATTAACTTGACTCAAAAGTATTTCAGTTTTGTTTTGGGAAAACTGAGAGTGTCACTGACATAGGTGTGATGTTTAACTTGACAGTGAGGGTAATGCTAGAGGTGTAATGTGAAACTTAGCATTGGTCATCTCAGCTTGGATAAGGAAGTCGAGGAAAAGTCATGGCCATAGGTGTATTGTTGAACTTAGCAATGACTTAGATGCTAGAGGTGTAATGTTAACTTAGCATCATTCGTTTCAGCTTCAACACGGAAGTCTGAAGGAAAGTGATTGTCAGAGGTGTGGTATTAAACTTGGCAGAAACTTGATGTACCGTTTAGAAGTATAATGTTAACTTAAACAGTAATTTTGTCAGAGGTGTGATATTAACTTGACAGAAACTTGATTTGCGATATGAGCAATTTGAGGACCTGTCATTCTATTGATAAGAATGAACAGGTGGAGTTTGAAGTGCCAGAGGTATAGTGTTAACTTGGCAACAACTGTATCTTGTAGGCCTACCATTCTGTGGATGAGAATTGGTAAGGGATTTTGGAGGGGAGAGTGGAGTTGAGTCCACTTAGGATTTTTAGCAAACCCTCAGCTATCAATGGGTTTGATATGCCTTTACCAACTACCGTTTGAGTTGGGCTAGCCATGCTATTCCCCTCAGCATGATGAGTTGTCGAAGACTTATGTTGGGCTTAGAAGCCAACATTTTCCTCTATCCTTAGCCGTCGGAGGCATTGGATATTAATGAAGAAACTCTTCTTGTTTTGATCAGAGGTGTAATTTTGAACTTGATCAGCAGAAGAATACCATTTAAGGATAGTATTTCTTCAAGAACCTGCCATTGATAGGCATCATGAGTGTATCGCCATTTGAGGTTATGAGGCGATATGATTCATTCGAGTAGACTGACTCTACCACAAACGGTCCTTCCCATTTGGGTTGGAATTTTCCTTTTGTCTTGTGCGTCATTACCATGGGTCTTCTGACGGCTAAGCCAAGATCGCCTTTCTTGAAAGTTCGCACTTTAACTTTCTTGTTGAAGGCTTTGGTAATTCGAGCTTGGTAGAGCTCGATTTGTTGTTGGGCCTGCAAACGCTTATCGTTTAAGGCCTCCAATTCTTAGAGTCGTTGTCGATGCTTCTCCTCTGTTGTCATCTCCGCTGTCAAGGCGGCGTGTAGAGATGGAATTTGGATCTCTAGTGGAAGTACGGCTTCACACCCATATACCAAAGAAAATGGCGTGGCTTTAGTTGGGGTTCGCACAGTTGTGCGGTAGGCCCATAAGCATTCACCTAGCTTATCGTCCCAGTCTCGTTGACTTTTCGAGACGAACTTCTTGAGAAGCTTGCCAATGGTCTTATTGAAAGCTTCTGCGAGGCCATTAGCGGCAGGATAGTATGCCGTTGAGGACACACTCTGAATTCTGAACTTGGCACAGAATCTCTGGAAAGCCTGGCTGATGAACTGGGGTCCATTGTCATGGACAATTCGCCGAGGTACACCGAAACAGTAAATAACGTGATGTTTCACGAACTTGATCACGTTAGACGATTTTACCTCCTTTAGAGGAATAGCTTCGGCCCTTTTAGAGAAATAATCGGTTATTGCCAAAATAACCCGATGTCCTTTTGATGATGGTGGGCTGATAGGACCAACCACATCCATCCCCCACATTTCAAATGGCCAGGTAGAGGTCGTGGAGTGGAGGTACCCTGGTGCTTGATGGATGAAATCGCCGTGCACTTGGCAGGCGTGACATCTTTTGGCATAAGTGATGGCATCGGCAATCATCTTAGGCCAGTAGTAACCCAATCTTTGGAGTCGATGTGCCAGTTTTGGGCCAGGTTGATGGGCTCCACACATACCATCGTGGGCTTCTTTCAATACCTCTTGGGCCTCCTTTGGTGAGAGGCACCGGAGCAAGACCCCGTCATGCGATCGACGATACAATGTTCGTGCAATCGCATTGTAGTAAAATTTAGGGGCTTTCCTTCGAATGGCAGCCGCTTCCTTGGCGTCTTCAGGCAGGATGCCATACAAGACATAGTCGATATAGGGGAATCGTCAGTCTTTAAGCTCTGGCCCGGTTGACAATTCCAGCGCTTCTTTGCCTTGATACTCTCCCTTTGACTCCTGATAGTCTTCGAGGGCAGTTCTCGGGCAATATAGGTCGTGGCTGTAGACGAATACTTTCTCCATTGCTCCAGCTGGAAGAGCTAAGGAGGCCGCGAGGGATGCCAGTGCATCTGCATGCGCATTTTGCCTGCGCGGTACATGATCGATGTAGAAATTAGTGAACCTCTCAGCCATGTGGATAGTTGCGTCGTAGTAGGGTACTAGGTCCTCATGTCTGACTTCGTACTCCCCGCGAACTTGGCTAACAATGAGTTTGGAGTCACCGTATGCCTCGAGATTTTTAACGCCAATCTCATCGGCGAGCTGCATCCCAATCAAAAGAGCGTTGTATTCTGCTACATTGTTGGAGCAAGGCTCAGTTAGCGAGACAGCTCGAGGAATCACATAGTTCTGTGGCGAGACGAGTACTACTCCTACCCCCGCTACGATGTGTCCTTTTAGGCTTGTTCTGGATGCACCGTCAAAGAAGAGTTGCCATACTTGACTTTCGAACGATGTCTGAGTTAGGCAGGCTTCAGCGACCTCATCTGGGAGATCGTCGTAAAGTTTGGTTGCCCTCGGATCTGGATGCTCAGCCAGAAAATCCGCCACCACTTGTCCTTTAATGGCCTTCTGTGGTAAAAAGTGCATTTCATATTGAGATAACAATATGGCCCATTTTGCCAGTCGGCCATTTAGCGATGAAGGTTTTGTCATGAGTAACCTCAAGGGGTTGACTTTTGATATGACATTTATGGTTTGGCCCGCCAGGTAGTGTCGCATTTTCTGAATGGCGAACACCAGTGCCAAACATTCCTTCTCCATCGGATTATACCGATGTTCGGCTCCGATCATTGTTCTACTCAGATAGTAGATTGCTTGTTCTCGTCCTTGGTCATCATGCTGAGCTAATAGGCTCCCAAAGAATGATCCATTGCCCGGACGTATACCAGGAAAGGTTTTCCGGATATCGGAGCTGCAAGGACTGGTGGTTGGGTGAGGTATTGCTTGATTTCCTCAAATACTTGTTGACAAGCGTCGTCCCAAATGAACGAGACACCCTTCTTCATTAGCTTATTGAAGGGTTGGCATCTTCCGGAGAGGTTTGAGATGAACCTACGGATGTACGCCAATCGTCCTTGCAATCCCCTGAGTTCCTTGAGATTTCTCGGAGGTTGCATCTCCTGGATAGCGCAAACTTTTTCTGGGTCCAAATGGATTCCTATGGAAGTTACAACAAATCCTAAGAATTTGCCACTGGCCACCCCTAGGAAGGACTTGGTGGGATTCATCTTCAACTGATGAGCTCGCATGATGTCAAAAATCACCTTCAGGTCAGCTATATGATCATCTTTAGTGCGGCTTTTCACCGCGATGTCGTCAACATAACACTCCACTATTTTGCGTATTTGCTGATGGAAAATGGCATTCATGGCCCTTTGATATGTTGCCCCTGCATTCTTCAGTCCGAAGGGCATGACGGTGTAGCAATATACCCCTAGAGGTGTCCTGAAGGAGTTATGCTTTTCGTCATCAGGATACATTTTAATTTGATTGTATCCTGAGAATCCATCCATGAAGGACATTCGTTCGAATCCATAAGTATTGTCAATCATGACATCTGTGATTGGCAGTGGGAATTCGTCTTTGGGGGCAAGCCTCGTTTAGATCACGGAAGTCGATGCAGATCCGGATCTTCCCGTTCTTCTTGGCAACTGGGACAATGTTGGCTACCCAGTCGGGATGTTGTTCTTCCTGATGAAGCCAGAATTAATAAGTTTTCTGACTTCTGATTGAATTGCCTCCATTATCTCTGGACGGAACCGTCGCTGCTGTTGTTTGATAGGTTTTGCGTCCGGATTGATGTTGAGGCGGTGCATAGCCACTTGAGGATCAAGTCCAGGCATGTCCTCGTAATTCCAGACGAAGACGTCTATATACTCTTGTACAAGAGATATTAGATCCTTCTTCTCCGAAGGTGACAGGCCGTCACTTATGAAGATGGGCTTAGGATTGGCCTCATCTCCTAGATTGACTTGAACAACCTTGTCTTCTGTGGGTGGCTCGCGCTGTTCAAAGCGGGTATCCCAAAGAGTATTTAAATGTTTGATCCAAGGATCTGTATCAGATTGGATCATTTCTTCATCTCCGTCTTCCAGGTGGCTTGTTGAAACCATGTTCACTGAAAGTTCTCTGAAGACGTTGCCGACACTGACATCCGACTCCCACGATGACGTGCCTGAAGAGTAATTATGACCTGATGGCCCTCCAGAATCAGAGGCTGATGGGATCGGAGTCGATACATAGCCCAACCCCCGGCGCGTCCGATGATAATAATCGGGGGCTTTCCCTTTCGGCACAAAGGATCGAAGTAGCGTTCTCCTTCCTTTGCCGAAGTTCAACCCGGGTCGGTTGGTTAGATCGTACCCCATGCACTTCATCATTTTGAGCGCTTTTGGTTCATAATGACCGAACTGAGGGGATTCCTCCTCGCCTTCCGATTCTTCGCGGGGCGTTGGTTCAGACGAGATTCGCCCAAAAAGAATTAGTTTTTGGCCTTTCCGTCTGGCTGGAACCATAAATATAGATTCTTGCGCATTACCATTATCTTGGTATGTCCCGAAGGATGATTTTACTGGTACATGCAACGATGTCAAAGCATCCATTGCCGACCGGAGGTCATCATCTACATCACTGCTAGTATCTGACGGTATTGAATCAGAAGCAAACACAGACAAATACGCTAAATCTAATTCTTCATTAATGTACCAACCGCCTGCATCGTCGGTGGTATTATCAACATCGAGCTTATCAATGCTCTTTACAAGTGGTTCTAACTCCCACAGGCACTCTTCTTTTTCAGGCTCAGTGTCAGCCTCATTACCAGAGTCTGGCTCCTCTGGTTGCGAGGTTTCATTTGTCTCCACAGGATCCTGATATAGGAGGGAATCCGTGAAATAATTTTCGACCCCTTTAAACGGATACCTTTCGGCGATCAACGTTTGAATCTTTCCACTCCCGTCAATGTATTTCATGACTTGGTGGAGAGTGGAGGGAACGATGGAGTTGCGGTGAATCCATGGTCGTCCCAACAGTAGGTTATAGGAAGTGTCAGCATCGATGACGTAGCATGTCACTTCCGACTTGAGGCTTCCAATCTGGCATTTGAGCTTAATCTTCCCCATCGGACGGGTGCCATTGGCATTAAACCCATAAATGGTCATCTGGGTAGGGCTCAGACGATAGGTGGGGATACCTAGATGTTGCACGACCCGGCGAGGCATGATGCTCAACGCGGACCCTGGATCTACCTGAATGCGGTTCACCTCAGACGATCCAATATACCCTGTGAAGTACAGGGGTCGATCATGCTTCCCTTTAACCTGCATATCCTCTGCCGTGAAGGTGATGCAGGGGGCATTCTGGGAGGTGTGGAGACAATTCTCTACATCTTCCTCCTTTGGCACCTGGGTCATGAAGACCTCAGCGTTTGCCAGAGCCTCTTGTAGAGCTTCTCTGGTTGACTTTGACAGCCTAAGAAGCTCATACAAGGTAATCCGCGCTGGGATGTTAGCCAATTGATCCAGGACATCAAAGCGGTAAGGCGCCGTAGATCCTTCCGCGATGCCCTTTTGAAGGGCTCGAGAAAATCGAGTCTCCTTCTGTTTCTCCACTGGTTGTTTTGTGGAGGGCTTGGTTGGCTCTGCAGCTGGTTGTGGAGGGGTTGCCGCCGTTTCGCCATACTGCTTCAAGTAGGGCTGTCCTGAGCGGGTTTCTGCCACTAGCCGACCGGGTTCTGCGGCCAGAACTATTGTCTCCTCTTTCGAGTCGGTTAGCGAAGGAATATCGGTATCCGTTTCTCGAGAAGAGGCACACACCACATTGCAGGATGACGCCTTTGCCTTACCCTTGGACTTCTTGTTAGTTACAGTAGTCCATTGCTGGGCGTCAACAAGGTCAGGGTGGACCCACATGATTTCCCCTCGAGGCGTAGGAACGGGTACTAGGCCCTTCTCTTGTTGCTGGTGAGGGTCTGTGTTGACCACTCTCAGCTCTCCTCTTGGGATAGGGACTACTCCAGAGGGTGTTGGGGGTTGTCTCCCAAACTGGAGAACTGACGTCACATTAGCCGTCACCTTCTTCTGCTCTGGTCGGAGTTTTAATACCTCCGCGTCAATCAGGGCCTGAAGGATGTCCTTGAAGACGTAGCAGCTTTTGGTAGGGTGTCCCAACATTCTGTGGTATAAGCAGTAATTGGGATTGTCGGTTTTACCGACTTCTCCAGGGCGCCTGGCTTCAGGGAGCTTCAGTCTATTGCTCTTGTTGAGTAGTTTAAAGAGTGAATCGACATGTTCCTCCTTGAAGGAATATTGCTTGTTGGCGCGTGGCTGTCTTGAAGAGCCACTTCCCTTGACCAGTTGAGTTTTAGCAGGAGGTTTGGTCTCTGCTGCCAAGTTATCCTTCCTTTTGGCTTGGAGGGATGTGTCTGGCGCACGCCTTGTTGACCTTTCAGGCCTGGGCTTACCTTCCTCCGCTCTGACGCGGGCGACAATCTCCTCAGCCTGTTCACCTTGTTGGACTAGCTGCTTCCAGGTGCGGCTTTCAGCAACTCCTATTTGAGCAAGGAGTGAGGTTTGAAGATTGTGGCGGCATGTTTCCACCAGGGTAGCCTGGGTCATGCCGCTTGGACACCGGAGTGCCACATTCCGAAATCTTTCCACGAAAGACTTGACGGACTCTCCCTTTCGCTGCTTAGTGGCTAAAAGGGTAGGCATGTTGACCTCCGAGTCATCCTCGAAGAAGCGCGTTAAGAAAAGCTTCTCCAAATCGCCCCAGTTCTTGATAGAACCTTCTGGGAGCTTCATAAACCATTCAAAGGCCAGCCCCTTTAGGGTGCCGATGAATAGACGTGCCAGGATAGCATCGTTATCTACTACATTCCCGGTTTGGGATTTAAAGTAGTAGATGTGTTGGTTGGGTGACCCTTTCCCATCGAATGCTTGAAGGGTTGGAGCCTTGAACTTGGACGGGTATGGAACCAAGTCCCATTCAGCAGGATAGGGTCGGACCACTCCAGCCTCTTAGAGGCCTTTACGGTTGGTAAGGGCCTCGAGGCGTTGCTCCAGTTGACTCATTCTTTTAGCATGAGCCTTTCCCTGGTCTTGGTCGCCGTTTACTTGCGACGAGGATTTGGACGAACTGGAAGTAGATCGCGGTCTCTCCTCAGAAGGTTCAGAAGATGAGCTTTCTCCCTTTTTCCCTTTGCCCTTCGTCTTTTTAGGAGGAGATTTCCTCCTGTCTTCGAGCAACTGTGCAAGCATCTGCTTGAGGGAGTCGATAGATTCCTGCTGAGAAAGAATCATATCCATTTGGGCCTTCTAGATTTACTCTAAACGTCTAGCCGTTTCCTCAGGAGTGCCTATCATGTAGGCGGAGGCCTCCTTCTCAACGGAAGAGTTTGAAGCCCGTGATTCCGCTACGACGGAGTGAGAATCATTCACTTTAATGCCATGGGCTAAGGCATTATAATCAATCGGGGGAATGGCCCCAGTCCGGGTGCGAGTGTGTTGATACACCCCTTCCGGCTCAGAGTCAGACTCATCCGAGCTGACTGCAGGTTGTTTTTCCTTGCTCCTGCTTGTCATATTCGTAGTGAGCTCCGGGTACTCAATGTCAGAGAAGGTTCTCTTTCTGTGGTAGCGCCTTCTTTTGGCTGACGGGGGAATCAGGGTCAGCTGTCTAACTAAAGACTGCTGGTGCACACCTGAACCACAACAGCATTCGGAGAGCATAGAGATGAGCCGTTGGCAGCAACATGATGAAGTGACCTGATTGGCACTTCTTTTCTTCGTCAAGTAATCCCTCAGATCCACGGGAGGGAGATCGAAGAGATTAACCTCGCAACGTCGAAGACAGGAGGCATCCATGTGCTGTACAGCCTGGACGCAGGTTTCAGGGACGCGATTTTCGCGCCACGGCTGTAAGACGCGCGTCTGGCGTCTCTGTTGGGACGAGACGCGATTGCCGCGTTGCCGCTCGGTGCGTCGGGGCAGAGACGTTTGAGAGAGGATGGGCTGCTGGGCCCTACGCCTATGGGCACGTGGCTCTCGCGCTTGATGAGGCGCAGAGGCTTCACCTTGGCGTTTGGTGAGTTGGTCTTCAGAGGACCTAGCTTGAGGAGTCTCGCGTTTGGGCCGCCAAACGCAGACTTCACGTGCTGGACGTGGCGCGGGCAAGGCGCCAGATTGTACGTCGCGTCCAGCCTCAGTCGGACAACCAGAGGTTCCAACTTGTAGCTGACGCGCACGTCTCCTCTGTCGACGCTTAGCGTTTCGGTTGCGTCGTGAAGGTGGAGAGTGACCAACGACGACCTGATGCTAGACACCAGAGATTTTGACCACGTGGGTCTCCTGAGAGACGCTGACGCGTGTGTTCCGTGCTGCGCGGTTGATCGCAGCGGCAGTTGTGCCTGAGATCACGCGGGCCTTCTGAGAGGCGTTAGCGCGTGTATCTTGCTTGGCACAGTTGGCAGCAGCAGTGCCCGAAAGAACCTCGGATCGGGCTTCGGGGCCATTCCCCGTCGAGACCCTGCGGCAGACGCGGGTCTTTGGGATCTTGGAGCCAGCAGAGAGAAACTCTTCGTATTTCGCCTGGTCGAACTCGACAACAAGCGATTCGACCATCTTTCCCTTACGAAGGACGTCATTTTGCGCCACGATTTGCTCATCAGTGACAAATGTAGTCCCCAGCGGAGTCGCCATCTCTTATTTGGTACGGAGTAGAAGAATCGATGTAAAGTTTCCTTGAATCAGTTGAAAGATTACAACGGACTAATGCTCCGACTATAAGGGAGGGAAGATGTTGAGTCTTGAATCTCCCCTTTGTTTAAAGCTGGGTTCTTCAAGTGGCGGTGGAGAGTGAATCTTGTTCTCCGTTGACCGGATGACCGTCGGGATCGTCAGGGATCTTCTCTTTGGCTGGTAGAAGGAGTAGCACAGCTCTGTCTATCAAAACTCTCAAAGAGAAGGTAGGCAAAGAGCAACTTGTACGCAGCAAGCTTGTTGAAGAGTTGAGCTCTCTCTTGCTTCTCCGACATTCTTGTTCTCCTCCTCCGAAAATCCGACCCCTTCTTCATAGCGACGGGGCTATTTATAGAGGCTCCAGGGGTGAACGTGCCCCCTAAAAGTGCTCCACAATGAGGGGCTGACCTCCCCGCTATGTGGGCGGCGACTGGCCCCATAACCAGGGCGGTTATAACCGAGGCGCGGGTTTCAACCCACGCGCCTTGATACTGTGACGCGGGCTTTGGGCCCTCGCGCCTTGATGCTGAGACGCGGGTGTCGAGCCCACGCGCCTTGATGTTGAGACGCGGGTGTCGAGCCCACGCGCCTTGATGTTGAGACGCGGGTGTCGAGCCCACGCGCCTTGAACTTGAGGCTCTGCTTTTTAATAGCTTGTGTGATTTTTAGACAGCCTACAATAAGTTATACACATCCAATACAACAGGACAAATGTATCAAACATCAAAGATCGCCAAAAACCATAAAGAGATGTCTGAACCTATAGTGTTAAGCTTGAGTAGCTCTTAAACCGAGTTTTGTCTTAGTTTTCACCTGAAAGACATATAATTTGAGAGGTATGAGCTTCCAGTTCAGTGAGTGAAGTTAATTTAAATTTTAAATGAGCATGGTATTAGCAATTTGTAGTGTACATGATACAAGAAATATGTGATCATATATGTCTCAACTAGATTGTTTATTTACTTCAAACTGTTATTCAATTGATACCAGTATGTATATAAATAACAAGTGCCAGGGTTTTGATCACAATTCAAAAATTCTTATTCTGATGTCATGTCAATAATTATGTATTCCGTTGACACTCTGAAAAGATGAACTCTAAAGCAGCTCTGCAACCGGTACGAATGATGTTTAAACTTGTACGCTTTTAAAAGACAAGTCGTAGGCTAGCTGAAGACTTGTTCATCCTTGATGGACACACCAATGACTTGAACTCCACTGATCCAGTGAAACAGACAGTAAACCAAGTATTTGCCT
This sequence comes from Agave tequilana, assembly GCA_038442645.1. Lineage (NCBI taxonomy): Eukaryota > Viridiplantae > Streptophyta > Magnoliopsida > Asparagales > Asparagaceae > Agave > Agave tequilana. Next base: position 157,764 of record JAVJIF010008554.1, read on the forward strand.
TCTCAAGAAGCCCAAGAGGCTAACATTTAGCTTCGCTATAAGCTCAATTCTAGCTTTACAGCAAACTCAAAATAGCTCCGTTGAGGGCTCATTTCTCAGCTTCGCTCTGAAGCTTACTTGATTTCTATCAAAAGAACTATCTTTTAGCTTTGCTGCAAGCTCAACTCTAACTTCAATGTAAGTTCTTTTACTCCGCTGCGGGCTTATCTCTTAGCTTCGCTCTGAAGCTTAGCTACGATGCGGGCTTTTATGGTCATTTTTTACCATTTAGAAAATCTCAGCACGAGATTAATGTCATAACATCACTTTAGACAGTTAATTGCCGTGATCTTTTCACTCCCCAATTAGTGGGAGAGGATCAAGGAAAATTTCTCAATTAGTTGAAGAAAATCAGGAGATTGTTATAGCAACCCTGCTGCTAGGCAGGCTATCGGCTCAATTTGGAAAAGGGAGAAAAAGGGCTAGATTTTTGATAACCCTTGACAGAAAAATTTAGAAGAAGACTGATCTTCTTAGAGAGAGATTTTACAAGAGATCACTCATTTAGCTTTTGGCTATTCTCAGAGAGCTTTGCTTCTCTTTCAGGGTACTAATACCCTTACAATTTTCCTTTCTTAAAGAATTTTCGGAAGCAGGTGAGAAGGAAATCCTTAGGTAGAAGACTCAAAGATTCAATTACTCGCATCGTTAATGGAACAAAGTGATCGCGCGCTGATCAGACTTCACCGGCACACTTCCTAAGAAACTCTATGAGAGAGTTCTTGTGATTTTCTCTTTTTTACTTGTAAATCTCTTCGAATTTTGTAAAGTTTCCCCTTTTTCAAATCAATGAAAAACAAGATGGCGACTCTGTTGGGGAATTTCTTCTCCGCCAACGAGAAGATTATGTCGCAATGCGATGATGAGACTTTTTTTCATTGACTTGAAAAAGGGAAAAACTTTAAAAATTGTTGTCGAAAATTACAAGTAATTAAATCAAAAAATTATAAGAATCTTCTACTGAGATTTTTGGGGAAGTGTGCAGGTGGAAGTCTGGTCAGCGCGCGACCACTTTGTTCCGTTGACGATGCGAGCGATCGATCTTTGAATGCTACTGCTTGGGAATTCCTTCTCACCTGGTTCCGGAGATTCCTTGAGAGAGAAAGATCTTAGGGTATTAGCACCCTAAATTTATCCTTATAGGATTAGAGAAGTGATTCTCTTAATTTTTGAAAGCGAGAGAGTAGATCTCTTTTTAGCTTAAGTTTTGAAGTCACCAAAGAAGTTTTATACTTTCAAAAAGTCCTCTTGGACTTGAATTTCTTCAAGACACTGAGCCTAGCCTATTAGTGTGCTATTTATAAGCTCAATAGGGAGTTAGATCCTCTTGGTTGTCTCCTCTTAATGAGGGATCATGAGTGTAACTGCTCATTAATCCCCCAGGCCCCCCACTAACTTAATGGGGCAGTTACCTTAACTCCAATGGAGATGAGGCTAGCCTGTTCAGGCGAGGCTAGCCCGTTGAGGTGAGACTAACCAGTGGAGGCGAGGCTAGATAAAGCTTCAGGCGAAGTTATAAGTTAGCCTTCAGCGGAGCTAAGTCAAGCTTCAGACGAAACTATCATAAAGCTTCAGGCGAAGTTATCATAAAGCTTCAGGCGTATTATGAGTTCTCCTCACAAATACCAACCTCACAAGTTTACTTAAGAGCAGAGCACCACATCATTTCATTGATGATGTGCATTACTCTCCAAGGTGGTGTCAGTGAAATTCCAGTTTAGAAAACAACAGTTGTAGCTTAACAAATTATAATTTATGAACCTATAATTACAACTTAAAATAAACTACAATTAGAAAACCTCAAAGTCATATAAACCCTTACATTACATACCTATCTATTAATTTTTAATTTCTTTTAAAACACAAGTCATGATCAAATACTTGAACATGACACTCCTCACAACTTACATTTAGTTTTTTTTTTATATCAGTGAACCAAATTGCCGTGATTCTATAGTTTCCGTATGGATTTTCTTGTTAGACCTTCTGGTTGTCCTTCATTTGTCCATCCTAGAAGAAAGCGGGAATTACACGAAAATGCCGTCATTGTCACTGTCGCAGGCACGCCTCCACTCCACTAGCGTGTTCTTACAAACAAAACAAAGCAAATGAGTATTCACCTTCCAAGAATTTGTTCCTCTCTAAATTTGTTTTTTCTAACTATTATTTTTCTACTTAGTTTATCTCTCAACAATGCTAGTGCCTTGTGCTAGCTGTATCCTGACAATTGACAATATTAATCATGACGATTAAGCCAAGTAATGAACACGCTGAATGTGTTGTGTTGAGTGTAAATGACCCTCAATGTATATATAAACTCTAAATTTCTCTCTCCCTTTTGTCTATTCATCAACAAAGAGTTGAAGAAAACATGGTAAATGTATATATGATATAAATTTATAAAGAGAAAAGACGGCAAGTTAACTCCTCCTGTATACATGCATTAAATGGAGAAGGAATGACTAAATCCTAATCCACAGAAGCATAATATAATGTATAAATGAAAATATTAAGCTTCACCTAGACATGTGTATCATATAAAAAAGAGAGGTTAAACTCTTTTTTTATATAATACACTCATCATAAGTCCATATATAGAGGAGACATTAACTCCCCTTGCATATAGACAATACATATCAAAAGCAAAATTTGAAAATAAATGAAATTTTGATTTTTTTAAAAACCAGTTGTAAAAATCAAATTTTGTTACCACTTAAAATATAACTTGTAATTAAATATAAACATAGATACCATTTAGAAAAAATAATTTGAAATGTAGATATTAATTGTCATAATTGATACCAATAGAATATATGAACATTTTGCTAAAAAAATACGTTTCTCAAAAGATGAAAGTAAATATAAGATACCAATTTAAATTAAAAACTTTTTTCTTTTGAAACAACCACAAAACCAATGCATACGCCTTTAAAAGAATGTAGTAATTCATTTGAAATCAAATCAATCTTAGTATGAAATCAGTTGTGCTATAGAAACATGTATAGACATTGTTAAACATACACAATCGATCATATGTATGTATGTAATTGAAATACCACTTCAAATATAACGTATACATACATAGATAAATTTGAATGAGTATATAAAAATAAAATAATATGATAATCATGTGTATAACTCATTGAAATTACCAACCTATATGCACATGTCAAAAGAATATTCATTAAAACATATATAAGATATGATCACCTAACTATCCGCCTACAAAGGGTAAAAGTTTTCAAAAATAATGATTTGAAAGTAGTTTAGTATAAATTAAAAACACTATCAATTGAAAATAAAAAACTAATTTAAAATATCTTTAAAAACTAGTTCAAGATCCTTCAAACATAAATCCAATCATATATCTCATAAAACATGTAAATTACACTAAAATTATCACTCAAAATCTGTATAGTATAAATATGTGCTCAAGAATATGAAATCATGAGTAAATAAAAAAGTGAATGCATTAGAGTCATGTAAGAACATATTCATGAAGATAAAATAATGAAACTCAAAATTACTCATCAAAACTCATATGAAATTCTTTTTCATAAGCATAATATATCATGTAACATGCAAGAATCATCAAAACTAGGACATGCATGTACAATCAAACATAAATTTAGTGCACAAATGAAATAGTATATGTATAGCATGAAAACTAAGTGTATCTCAAGAATTGTACATGTATAACATAAGTTTTAATAAGATTTGCATATTAACATGTATTCAAAATATGCAAACTATGATATGCTAAAAATCATCCAATTAAAGCATGTGTAAATATAATATGAAGGATAGAGATAGTTACCAAATAGATGGACCTAATTTACTTTCTCTAAAATGAGGTGATCCTCCCACCTAAACACCTTGATAATGATGCATCCATTGATTTGTTCATCAAATTCTGATTGCATCTACCACCAATGTACCAAACCTCTCATGTCTTGTGAGAGCCCACACCTACATCAAAAATAAATGGTATGAGTTTTGGTACCCATATCTTCTTAGGTTCACGGGGATTCGTAGAATTTGAACCTAAATATTTTTATTTGCAAAATTTGAAATATTTAATCTATCATAGCAAAATTTTGTAAGATGACCTTTGCGTCCGCAATGTGTACATGTGTACACTCTAGCATACATATGGGTGTGAGCATAGTGTGCATGTGATGTATGCCGTGGAGGGAGTACATGAATATGTGTAGCTTGCTTCTTTGAAATAAGGTTTCTAATATAGAATTATTAAATGCACAATTGCTCAAATTTGAGCTCAAACAATTAATTCTATTATACAAAACATGAATCTTATTTTTGTCCAAAGATGACACAACATTATTAGCATGAGAAACATGATAAGCATGAGAATCAAAATCTCTTTTAAGATTATTAAAGGAAATAGATAAATCATCATTTTCTTTCAAAGCAATTTCTTTTTCTTTAGAAATGGAATCAACTTGGTTTTTGAAACAATTGTTTCCTTCAAAAATAACATTCAATTTAAAAGAAAAGAAAATATTTTCTTTTTCAAAATTCATTTTCTTTCAAAATAATATTCGATTTTGAAGAATCATTTTCATTAAAAACTTGATTTTTCAAAAAATCATTTTCATTCAACAAAGACATTTTCTTTCTTCAAACGTTTATTTTTAACTTTTAAAACATCATATCTTTCAAGAAGTTTTTGACAAAACACAGTAAGATTATCATATGACATAGCATCATCTTCATCAAGATCGTATTCCGAATTTACCTCAAAGGGGTCATCCCCTTGGATCATGTAGCACAGTCGGAAGTGTCACTTTCTTGATTCGAGTCTTTCTCTTTGTCATTTTGCATTTGTTCACCAAGAGATGTCAAAGTGTTTCATACTACAAAATCCGAATCAATATTAGAAATTCTAGATAAATAATCATTATTTAGGGTTAGTTTTAAAGCATGATAGTTTTTACATTAGACTCAAGATATTTGCCATTTATAAAATATGATTCTTTAATAGTGACAAAATAAACATGTATACCGAGGGCTTTAAGATATAAAGTCATCTTAACATTCCAATTTTTAAAGTCAAGAAAATAAAAAATGAGAGGTGCAAGAAAATCTATGTGTGAGTATAAACAAATAATGTGATTAGTAAACTAATGATCTTTCACTCTAGATTGTTAGACTCAAATCTAGAGCATGAAGCTCTAATACCACTTGTAATCACCTTGAGGGGATGAATAGGTGATGTGCTAATCAAATGCGGAATTAAAAATTTAAACTAATAATCTACACTAAGTGAAGCAAGTAAATAATATTAAATAATTATTCAATCCCAAGCATGTATATATCAATTGAACACAAGTAATATCAAGCATATAAAGATATGACAATATGAGCATGCAAGATATATAAGCACAAGTGAGTAATAGAAAGAGATAAGCAATAACACGAGAGAATTGTTTCGAGGTTCGAGCCACTTGTTCTACATCCCGCCTTCACCACAATGAAAGATTTCTATTAAAATCGATTCCGCAAGATCACACGGTGTTGCAACACGTATAAGAACTCTCGGACCTGCAAATCCCTCACTTGTTCCCGCAAGAACAACAATAAAAATGAACCCGTAAGCTCGCTAAGATCGCAACCTTCAACTCCACAAGTACAAGAAAAGAAATCTTGTGATCAACACTCTTGACTATAAACAAATGCTTTCACAAATAAGGATCTTATAGGATATATCTAGCAATGAAATGCTCAACCTTGTGTGAGAAAACTAGATAGATTTGAATTTCGAGGCTCAAGAAAAACTTCTTTAAAGTTGAAAAATAGAAAAGAAATTGAAAGTGCAAAGACTTAGCTATGCTGTTAACATGAAAAATTTTGTATTTACACACATATATGCCTCAAGATTGATTCATATGTTATCTAGTTGAATTGGAGCATTAACCTGCCAATTCAAACATTAAGATTGAACATAGAAATGCATGAACCACTTTGTTTACCTCAATCTTCAATGACTCAACTATGCAGAGAATAAGTTGAACATTTTAAAGGTAGAAAAGAAAGTTTAATTTAACTGCAAGATAAAATTGTTATGATACTGGTTGCAGTTAAATTTTCTATGTACTTAAGCCAATTGATTTCTTCTATTAAAGTTAGGTGGATCTCTAAGGCATTTAGATTGTGATTATTTGGACCTATCAAAATTTTATAGGACTGTTGTATATGTATCTTTTATTTTCCCTTTCAAAGTTTCACCCCTCTGGATATTCTCCCAAGTGATCCTGATTCCTGAAGATACTGGTAACTATTCAAAATCATACAAGACCTGAGTTTATCAGGGATCTTATTATTTTTTTCTTTTGGTATGGTTATCGTTCTTTCTGTGAAAGTCATCAGTAGATCATGGATTCGACTCTTGATGAGGATTTCTATTGATCATCATAAGATCTTGTGTGAGAGTCATCTATTTTCAACCTGCATTAAACATGTACTGTAATTTCTTGTAATATTTTTCTAATTTGTATGCTTGTACTTCATTCTTGTTTTGCTTCTTCGTATATACTTGTTTTTATATGTGTACAACAGTGCAAGACTTCTATTCGGAGAGTGTTGAAACTATCCATAGACGGGATCTTACTCAAGTCACCTTCCTATGTCCATCTTATGATTTGGGTAACAAATAAATTTGCTGACGACAAGTGTAGCCTAATCCTTGAATTTAGAAAAGCTTTAGTTCATGACTCTAGATTACATGACTTGGTGATCATTCTTTTTCTCTTGTTCTTGCCCTTAAAAGCAATATGCATAGGATGAAAGATTTGGTTTATGGGCTTAAACTAGATCTATAGAAGTCGTTTCATGATCTGGTTGATATTCTACATAATTATGCAATAACAGAATGCGTGTATGGATAATTGGGACAGGATCTGATATAATCCAAATTCCTAATGACAAAATTCTATGAATAAAATTTGGCAATAATCTAAATCTCAAATTTAGAAATCATGAAAACTAAACAAATCTCATCCAAATACAGTGGTTCTCAAGTTAGTTAAAGCAAGACACATGCTGTAATACCCCGTTCCCGGAATACGTACTTAGTTGCGTATTCAGATTTTCGGTCATATTTTTTTGATTTGTTTCCTGTATTTATTCTGTATTATGAATTCCTTATATGACTGTTTTGTCTTGGATTTGGATTCGTGGATTCGGAGTCAGCCCTAGTCTGAACCGAAGGCCCGATCCTAGAGTATTACTCGATTTAGACATTCTGATAATTAGAATTGACCGATTTTAGTTTTAAATATCATTTTCCAATATTATATATTTTCTATGATTTTCTAGATTTTTCTGGAATTAAAATGAAAGACTTCAAAACCGGTGTCGGCCAGTGCCGCTGACCGATTCCTGGATTTTTTAATTCTCAAACAGTTTGGAATTCCATGATGGTCCTTTAGGCTTTATTCCTTAGAATCATATTTTCTACCTACATTCTTTTTCTGAGGATTTTATGATTTTATGAAAATTCCATCGGAGTCGGTAGGTAACTGATTCCGAGATTTTTAGTTTTAAAACTATAAAGTATTTCTTAAAACGGATTTCACTATAATTCTTAGTTTAATATTCTTGATTTTTGGTAATTATTTCGGGTCGTTCCGAGATACTTGAATTTCGGACGATTCCGGTGTTTTCCCGAAAGATTTCCGCATCCGCAACTGAATCCCGGGAATCCGCCACTTCCATTATTTTCATCTTCTTTCCCAAGAAAGTATCTTCTCATTATAATTTCTTTTCCTTTTTCCTTTTTCCTTTTTCCTTTAATTCTCTTCCTTCCTCCACAAGCCAAGCTTTTCCTATTTTCCAAAATTCCTATTTTTCCTCTCCACACACTTCCACCAACTTCCACTCACTTCCATCTCTCTTTCTCTCTCTCTCTCCCATGGCCGGCCAAGTGGCCAAGAGAAGGACACTCACCTCACCTCCCCACTTTACAAAAAACCCCCTCTCTTTTAATTATTTGCATCTCCTTCATAAAACCCAAAACCATAAATACCTTTCCTTTCCCATTTCATTTCTTTTTTTCACTTCATCACTTCTCTTCACTTCTTCTTCCTCCTCTCCCTTGGTGACCACCGCATCTCCACCGGCGCCTCCGGCCACCACGACGCCGGCGAGAGACCCCGAGCTCCGGCCACCGCTTCTTCTCACCAACATCACCAACAACTCCTCCATCTCCTTCCTCCTCAAGAATCCTCACCAACACCAAACCCATCTTCTTCCTCTTCATCATCCTCTTCCAATCAACCAATCCATGTGAGTAATTTTCATCACCTATACTTGGTTATTTCTTAGTATGCTTAAGTTTACCTATCATGTTCAATTGTGTCTTCAATTTATGATTTTTGGATCATCAAACACAAACCCTAGAAAATCTGTTCTGTTTACTGTTTCCAGACGATTAGTCGACTAGACCTATAGATTAGTCGACTAGAAACCCTAGCTGAAACGTAACCTTTCTGGAGCACAGTTTTAGTCGACTTAGGTTATTTATTAGTCGACTAGAGACCCTTAGTCGACTACACCCTTGACCCTAGTCGACTAACCTTTCCTGAACCAGAAACCTTAACTCTCTGTATCTCAGATTTAGTCGACTTAACATAACTGTTAGTCGACTTGTCATGTCTGTTAGTCGACTACCCATATGACCCTAGTCGACTAACCTTTTCCTGAACCAGAAATCCAACTCTCTGGATCACAGTATTAGTCGACTACCCCATCTTCCTAGTCGACTAACCCCTCTATTAGTCGACTACCCTGTCCACCCAGTCGACTAATTATTGGCTGTCTGTTATAGTTGCTTATCTTCTTAACTTTGGATCTTATACTTGGTTCATGTATTTGTATCTTGTATTTCATGACTCGTTACTTGATATGTATTACTTGACTTGTCACTTGACAAACATCATCTTCCCTTCTCTCTTTCTCTCTCCCCTTCTCTCTACATGTTTATATCAGGTTTGTGGCGCATCCCGAGCTTCCGTGGATATTGGATCTTTCGGCATATTGGTGATTTAGGCGAGTAGTCTCGCTCTTCTCTATTTGAGTTTCCCGTTTCATCGGTCGATGAGTATTTCGCTTCTTATTTCCATATTCATGTATTGCACTACATTGCTTGTATTATGGTAGCTTCATCTTGTGCTTGTACCATGCTTATGATATGCTTGTTTCTTTATCGTATACCATGCGTGGCCGACCCTTCGTGGTCGTTGGACTTTGAGTTACTTCCATGTTACTACTTGTCATTGCTTCAGATTTGTTAGTTGCATGTTTCTTTTAACACATGTATATCACCTGACCATCTAGTGTGTTATCACCTGACCACCTGTCATGCTACTATTTGACAAGACCCTTTAGTTATGCCATGACTTGCCCTGACTATTATTGATCTCTTGCCATGACTTTACCCGACTATTATCAATCCTTTGATATGCTTGGTTGTTTACTAATTATCACCACCCTGTCATGCTATCACTTTACACCCAGCATGATATATTTGACTTGTGATTATCATCTTTACGGGAACTTGACTTATTATCCTGTATCATGATCAGTGACCTGTTTTCCTGCTTTACATGCAGTGACCTGATTATATAGTACGTATGTACTCCTGATTCCTGATCATGTCCATCTCCTGTTATTCCCGTAGAGTGATAATTAAACTAATGAATCCTAAAAAGGACCAACTTGTATTGGGTCGGGGGAAACATGCGGATATCAATATGTGTTCGTGTTTACAGTGGCTTTTAGGAATGTTGTGCAACTACATGTTCCGGTCTGACCTGTGGGCCTCCAGGGGACCGAGGGGAGAGCTGGCTCCCTCATTACTGGTACCATCATGATAAGGGCATGCATAAGTCCCTCCTGTTTAGCCTTGCGGCTGGCTTCCGTTTCCATGCAACGGAACAATCCTGGACCGTGGTCCCGGGCATGCACGGGACCCACTGTAAACATAGTTCGTTGATACCCCCGCTAGTTTCCAATAACAACCTTGCTTTACTCGGATATGGATCTATGTGCGTTGGGACGCTAGTTCACATAGCTAGATATCAGGGTAAGACGAGTAATAATAAAGTGTCATAATAATCGGCTCTTTAAGTTGTAAGTAGAGGTATGTGGAATGGGACGCATACCAAAGCCTGCAACTTAAACGGCTATGAATCTGTGATGTGCCTTACCATATTTGTTGTATGGGTTTTATTCGGATTTCCTGTTTTATGATTATTATGCCATGCCTGTTCATGCCTGCCCTAACCTATCTGCCTCCTGAGTATTTCCTACTTGATATCATTTCTTATATACTTCATTTGTGTTCTAACCCTCCTGTCTTCTGTACTTGACACTTGTGCTCCTCCTGACTCGCCACCTGGCATCCATATTCCTGCTCGCCTGGGGAGTTTCACTGACTCCCCTGGATTCTCATGTCCAGGTTTCGGAGCTTGGAGCGTGTAGATTCTCCCCCCTTGCGGATCAGAGTAGCGCAGCGGCAGCGTGGATCTTCAGCCGATCATCCAGAGCTCCATCCTTCCAGGCCCCCTGTATGCCTCTCGAGTTTCCTCTTAGCAAACTCGTGAGTGCCCTTTTTCTATTCATACTTGTACATTTCCTTGTATACTTGTATGTGAGCGCCCTTTTATGCTGTTCATATATGTATATCTCTTGTACTCTCGCATTTGCGCATATCTGTGATGTATTATTATTGTAATATTCATCACCTCTGGTGATAACTCTGTGATTGTATATATATATGTGTTGGAATGTATACTGCACCATTTGCTTCCGTACTCTGATTCTTGTCTGTACTGATGCTTAGCGTATATACGGGAAGGTACTTCGGACTTACGTATATACGTTGCAGTGACGACCCCGTATCGCCGGGATCGGGGCGTTACAGGATGGTATCAGAGCTTAGGCTCTAACTTCCTCAGTACGTCCAGAGGGCAAATTAATGGTAAAGAAATTTGCAACTGGAATACTTGAGTCTTGGTTATACATTCCAACTACAAGTGCAGAGTTATCTATTTCTTGACCATCCTTCCTTTGATTCCTAAATCCTTTCCATATCCCTTCCCTGTTTTGGTTTTATGAAGCCTTATACTATCTTAAGATATGACTAGACTAGAGAGGTAGTGGCTGGTTCTGCATGAAGCTATTATGTGATCCCTTCGGTGAATTCTATGAAGCTTGGTATTCTCCAGATCGATCTTGATCTGGCTATCTTTCAGAAGTCAGCAGTCGGAATTCTCTACGGATATTCTACATTCTCTACTATATCGTTCAGAGTGATTGATGCCTGGTATTCGGGATTCTTAATTATCGGTCTTCTTTATTATTATGCTCAGGACTATCAGGGTTTTCTTTGTCTTCGGTATTCTGGCTTATTTATTTCACAGCCACGACATCAGCAGTATTATTCAGCATTATTCGAAGATTTATACAGCCGGAAGTGCGGAGGATGATTATTGTTCAGTCGACTTGAGAGCCCTACCTCTAGTGCTTCATATCTTAATTGGTATAAATTCCACCGTTGTCCCCTTTGTATTCAATTTACCCCTTAACGAAATTGCGAGGACGCAATTTTTTGTAAGGTGGGTGGATTGTAATACCCCGTTCCCGGGATACGTACTTAGTTGCGTATTCAGATTTTCGGTCGTATTTTTTGATTTGTTTCCTGTATTTATTCTGTATTATGAATTCCTTATATGACTGTTTTGTCTTGGATTTGGATTCGTGGATTCGGAGTCAGCCCTAGTCTGAACCGAAGGCCCGATCCTAGAGTATTACTCGATTTAGACATTCTGATAATTAGAATTGACCGATTTTAGTTTTAAATATCATTTTCTAATATTATATATTTTCTATGATTTTCTAGATTTTTCTGGAATTAAAATGAAAGACTTCAAAACCGGTGTCGGCCAGTGCCGCTGACCGATTCCTAGATTTTTTAATTCTCAAACAGTTTGGAATTCCATGATGGTCCTTTAGGCTTTATTCCTTAGAATCATATTTTCTACCTACATTCTTTTTCTGAGGATTTTATGATTTTATGAAAATTCCATCGGAGTCGGTAGGTAACTGATTCCGGGATTTTTAGTTTTAAAACTATAAAGTATTTCTTAAAACGGATTTCACTATAATTCTTAGTTTAATATTCTTGATTTTTGGTAATTATTTCGGGTCGTTCCGAGATACTTGAATTTCGGACGATTCCGGTGTTTTCCCGAAAGATTTCCGCATCCGCAACTGAATCCCGGGAATCCGCCACTTCCATTATTTTCATCTTCTTTCCCAAGAAAGTATCTTCTCATTATAATTTCTTTTCCTTTTTCCTTTTTCCTTTTTCCTTTAATTCTCTTCCTTCCTCCACAAGCCAAGCTTTTCCTATTTTCCAAAATTCCTATTTTTCCTCTCCACACACTTCCACCAACTTCCACTCACTTCCATCTCTCTTTCTCTCTCTCTCCCATGGCCGGCCAAGTGGCCAAGAGAAGGACACTCACCTCACCTCCCCACTTTACAAAAACCCCCCTCTCTTTTAATTATTTGCATCTCCTTCATAAAACCCAAAACCATAAATACCTTTCCTTTCCCATTTCATTTCTTTTTTTCACTTCATCACTTCTCTTCACTTCTTCTTCCTCCTCTCCCTTGGTGACCACCGCATCTCCACCGGCGCCTCCGGCCACCACGACGCCGGCGAGAGACCCCGAGCTCCGGCCACCGCTTCTTCTCACCAACATCACCAACAACTCCTCCATCTCCTTCCTCCTCAAGAATCCTCACCAACACCAAACCCATCTTCTTCCTCTTCATCATCCTCTTCCAATCAACCAATCCATGTGAGTAATTTTCATCACCTATACTTGGTTATTTCTTAGTATGCTTAAGTTTACCTATCATGTTCAATTGTGTCTTCAATTTATGATTTTTGGATCATCAAACACAAACCCTAGAAAATCTGTTCTGTTTACTGTTTCCAGACGATTAGTCGACTAGACCTATAGATTAGTCGACTAGAAACCCTAGCTGAAACGTAACCTTTCTGGAGCACAGTTTTAGTCGACTTAGGTTATTTATTAGTCGACTAGAGACCCTTAGTCGACTACACCCTTGACCCTAGTCGACTAACCTTTCCTGAACCAGAAACCTTAACTCTCTGTATCTCAGATTTAGTCGACTTAACATAACTGTTAGTCGACTTGTCATGTCTGTTAGTCGACTACCCATATGACCCTAGTCGACTAACCTTTTCCTGAAACAGAAATCCAACTCTCTGGATCACAGTATTAGTCGACTACCCCATCTTCCTAGTCGACTAACCCCTCTATTAGTCGACTACCCTGTCCACCCAGTCGACTAATTATTGGCTGTCTGTTATAGTTGCTTATCTTCTTAACTTTGGATCTTATACTTGGTTCATGTATTTGTATCTTGTATTTCATGACTCGTTACTTGATATGTATTACTTGACTTGTCACTTGACAAACATCATCTTCCCTTCTCTCTTTCTCTCTCCCCTTCTCTCTACATGTTTATATCAGGTTTGTGGCGCATCCCGAGCTTCCGTGGATATTGGATCTTTCGGCATATTGGTGATTTAGGCGAGTAGTCTCGCTCTTCTCTATTTGAGTTTCCCGTTTCATCGGTCGATGAGTATTTCGCTTCTTATTTCCATATTCATGTATTGCACTACATTGCTTGTATTATGGTAGCTTCATCTTGTGCTTGTACCATGCTTATGATATGCTTGTTTCTTTATCGTATACCATGCGTGGCCGACCCTTCGTGGTCGTTGGACTTTGAGTTACTTCCATGTTACTACTTGTCATTGCTTCAGATTTGTTAGTTGCATGTTTCCTTTTAACACATGTATATCACCTGACCATCTAGTGTGTTATCACCTGACCACCTGCCATGCTACTATTTGACAAGACCCTTTAGTTATGCCATGACTTGCCCTGACTATTATTGATCTCTTGCCATGACTTTACCCGACTATTATCAATCCTTTGATATGCTTGGTTGTTTACTAATTATCACCACCCTGTCATGCTATCACTTTACACCCAGCATGATATATTTGACTTGTGATTATCATCTTTACGGGAACTTGACTTATTATCCTGTATCATGATCAGTGACCTGTTTTCCTGCTTTACATGCAGTGACCTGATTATATAGTACGTATGTACTCCTGATTCCTGATCATGTCCATCTCCTGTTATTCCCGTAGAGTGATAATTAAACTAATGAATCCTAAAAAGGACCAACTTGTATTGGGTCGGGGGAAACATGCGGATATCAATATGTGTTCGTGTTTACAGTGGCTTTTAGGAATGTTGTGCAACTACATGTTCCGGTCTGACCTGTGGGCCTCCAGGGGACCGAGGGGAGAGCTGGCTCCCTCATTACTGGTACCATCATGATAAGGGCATGCATAAGTCCCTCCTGTTTAGCCTTGCGGCTGGCTTCCGTTTCCATGCAACGGAACAATCCTGGACCGTGGTCCCGGGCATGCACGGGACCCACTGTAAACATAGTTCGTTGATACCCCCGCTAGTTTCCAATAACAACCTTGCTTTACTCGGATATGGATCTATGTGCGTTGGGACGCTAGTTCACATAGCTAGATATCAGGGTAAGACGAGTATTAATAAAGTGTCATAATAATCGGCTCTTTAAGTTGTAAGTAGAGGTATGTGGAATGGGACGCATACCAAAGCCTGCAACTTAAACGGCTATGAATCTGTGATGTGCCTTACCATATTTGTTGTATGGGTTTTATTCGGATTTCCTGTTTTATGATTATTATGCCATGCCTGTTCATGCCTGCCCTAACCTATCTGCCTCCTGAGTATTTCCTACTTGATATCATTTCTTATATACTTCATTTGTGTTCTAACCCTCCTGTCTTCTGTACTTGACACTTGTGCTCCTCCTGACTCGCCACCTGGCATCCATATTCCTGCTCGCCTGGGGAGTTTCACTGACTCCCCTGGATTCTCATGTCCAGGTTTCGGAGCTTGGAGCGTGTAGATTCTCCCCCCTTGCGGATCAGAGTAGCGCAGCGGCAGCGTGGATCTTCAGCCGATCATCCAGAGCTCCATCCTTCCAGGCCCCCTGTATGCCTCTCGAGTTTCCTCTTAGCAAACTCGTGAGTGCCCTTTTTCTATTCATACTTGTACATTTCCTTGTATACTTGTATGTGAGCGCCCTTTTATGCTGTTCATATATGTATATCTCTTGTACTCTCGCATTTGCGCATATCTGTGATGTATTATTATTGTAATATTCATCACCTCTGGTGATAACTCTGTGATTGTATATATATATGTGTTGGAATGTATACTGCACCATTTGCTTCCGTACTCTGATTCTTGTCTGTACTGATGCTTAGCGTATATACGGGAAGGTACTTCGGACTTACGTATATACGTTGCAGTGACGACCCCGTATCGCCAGGATCGGGGCGTTACAGGATGGTATCAGAGCTTAGGCTCTAACTTCCTCAGTACGTCCAGAGGGCAAATTAATGGTAAAGAAATTTGCAACTGGAATACTTGAGTCTTGGTTATACATTCCAACTACAAGTGCAGAGTTATCTATTTCTTGACCATCCTTCCTTTGATTCCTAAATCCTTTCCATATCCCTTCCCTGTTTTGGTTTTATGAAGCCTTATACTATCTTAAGATATGACTAGACTAGAGAGGTAGTGGCTGGTTCTGCATGAAGCTATTATGTGATCCCTTCGGTGAATTCTATGAAGCTTGGTATTCTCCAGATCGATCTTGATCTGGCTATCTTTCAGAAGTCAGCAGTCGGAATTCTCTACGGATATTCTACATTCTTTACTATATCGTTCAGAGTGATTGATGCCTGGTATTCGGGATTCTTAATTATCGGTCTTCTTTATTATTATGCTCAGGACTATCAGGGTTTTCTTTGTCTTCGGTATTCTGGCTTATTTATTTCACAGCCACGACATCAGCAGTATTATTCAGCATTATTCGAAGATTTATACAGCCGGAAGTGCGGAGGATGATTATTGTCCAGTCGACTTGAGAGCCCTACCTCTAGTGCTTCATATCTTAATTGGTATAAATTCCACCGTTGTCCCCTTTGTATTCAATTTACCCCTTAACGAAATTGCGAGGACGCAATTTTTTGTAAGGTGGGTGGATTGTAATACCCCGTTCCCGGAATACGTACTTAGTTGCGTATTCAGATTTTCGGTCGTATTTTTTTGATTTGTTTCCTGTATTTATTCTGTATTATGAATTCCTTATATGACTGTTTTGTCTTGGATTTGGATTCGTGGATTCGGAGTCAGCCCTAGTCTGAACCGAAGGCCCGATCCTAGAGTATTACTCGATTTAGATATTCTGATAATTAGAATTGACCGATTTTAGTTTTAAATATCATTTTCCAATATTATATATTTTCTATGATTTTCTAGATTTTTCTGGAATTAAAATGAAAGACTTCAAAACCGGTGTCGGCCAGTGCCGCTGACCGATTCCTGGATTTTTTAATTCTCAAACAGTTTGGAATTCCATGATGGTCCTTTAGGCTTTATTCCTTAGAATCATATTTTCTACCTACATTCTTTTTCTGAGGATTTTATGATTTTATGAAAATTCCATCGGAGTCGGTAGGTAACTGATTCCGGGATTTTTAGTTTTAAAACTATAAAGTATTTCTTAAAACGGATTTCACTATAATTCTTAGTTTAATATTCTTGATTTTTGGTAATTATTTCGGGTCGTTCCGAGATACTTGAATTTCGGACGATTCCGGTGTTTTCCCGAAAGATTTCCGCATCCGCAACTGAATCCCGGGAATCCGCCACTTCCATTATTTTCATCTTCTTTCCCAAGAAAGTATCTTCTCATTATAATTTCTTTTCCTTTTTCCTTTTTCCTTTTTCCTTTAATTCTCTTCCTTCCTCCACAAGCCAAGCTTTTCCTATTTTCCAAAATTCCTATTTTTCCTCTCCACACACTTCCACCAACTTCCACTCACTTCCATCTCTCTTTCTCTCTCTCTCCCATGGCCGGCCAAGTGGCCAAGAGAAGGACACTCACCTCACCTCCCCACTTTACAAAAACCCCCCCTCTCTTTTAATTATTTGCATCTCCTTCATAAAACCCAAAACCATAAATACCTTTCCTTTCCCATTTCATTTCTTTTTTTCACTTCATCACTTCTCTTCACTTCTTCTTCCTCCTCTCCCTTGGTGACCACCGCATCTCCACCGGCGCCTCCGGCCACCACGACGCCGGCGAGAGACCCCGAGCTCCGGCCACCGCTTCTTCTCACCAACATCACCAACAACTCCTTCATCTCCTTCCTCCTCAAGAATCCTCACCAACACCAAACCCATCTTCTTCCTCTTCATCATCCTCTTCCAATCAACCAATCCATGTGAGTAATTTTCATCACCTATACTTGGTTATTTCTTAGTATGCTTAAGTTTACCTATCATGTTCAATTGTGTCTTCAATTTATGATTTTTGGATCATCAAACACAAACCCTAGAAAATCTGTTCTGTTTACTGTTTCCAGACGATTAGTCGACTAGACCTATAGATTAGTCGACTAGAAACCCTAGCTGAAACGTAACCTTTCTGGAGCACAGTTTTAGTCGACTTAGGTTATTTATTAGTCGACTAGAGACCCTTAGTCGACTACACCCTTGACCCTAGTCGACTAACCTTTCCTGAACCAGAAACCTTAACTCTCTGTATCTCAGATTTAGTCGACTTAACATAACTGTTAGTCGACTTGTCATGTCTGTTAGTCGACTACCCATATGACCCTAGTCGACTAACCTTTTCCTGAAACAGAAATCCAACTCTCTGGATCACAGTATTAGTCGACTACCCCATCTTCCTAGTCGACTAACCCCTCTATTAGTCGACTACCCTGTCCACCCAGTCGACTAATTATTGGCTGTCTGTTATAGTTGCTTATCTTCTTAACTTTGGATCTTATACTTGGTTCATGTATTTGTATCTTGTATTTCATGACTCGTTACTTGATATGTATTACTTGACTTGTCACTTGACAAACATCATCTTCCCTTCTCTCTTTCTCTCTCCCCTTCTCTCTACATGTTATATCAGGTTTGTGGCGCATCCCGAGCTTCCGTGGATATGGATCTTTCGGCATATTGGTGATTTAGGCGAGTAGTCTCGCTCTTCTCTATTTGAGTTTCCCGTTTCATCGGTCGATGAGTATTTCGCTTCTTATTTCCATATTCATGTATTGCACTACATTGCTTGTATTATGGTAGCTTCATCTTGTGCTTGTACCATGCTTATGATATGCTTGTTTCTTTATCGTATACCATGCGTGGCCGACCCTTCGTGGTCGTTGGACTTTGAGTTACTTCCATGTTACTACTTGTCATTGCTTCAGATTTGTTAGTTGCATGTTTCCTTTTAACACATGTATATCACCTGACCATCTAGTGTGTTATCACCTGACCACCTGCCATGCTACTATTTGACAAGACCCTTTAGTTATGCCATGACTTGCCCTGACTATTATTGATCTCTTGCCATGACTTTACCGACTATTATCAATCCTTTGATATGCTTGGTTGTTTACTAATTATCACCACCCTGTCATGCTATCACTTTACACCCAGCATGATATATTGACTTGTGATTATCATCTTTACGGGAACTTGACTTATTATCCTGTATCATGATCAGTGACCTGTTTTCCTGCTTTACATGCAGTGACCTGATTATATAGTACGTATGTACTCCTGATTCCTGATCATGTCCATCTCCTGTTATTCCCGTAGAGTGATAATTAAACTAATGAATCCTAAAAAGGACCAACTTGTATTGGGTCGGGGGAAACATGCGGATATCAATATGTGTTCGTGTTTACAGTGGCTTTTAGGAATGTTGTGCAACTACATGTTCCGGTCTGACCTGTGGGCCTCCAGGGGACCGAGGGAGAGCTGGCTCCCTCATTACTGGTACCATCATGATAAGGGCATGCATAAGTCCCTCCTGTTTAGCCTTGCGGCTGGCTTCCGTTTCCATGCAACGGAACAATCCTGGACCGTGGTCCCGGGCATGCACGGGACCCACTGTAAACATAGTTCGTTGATACCCCCGCTAGTTTCCAATAACAACCTTGCTTTACTCGGATATGGATCTATGTGCGTTGGGACGCTAGTTCACATAGCTAGATATCAGGGTAAGACGAGTATTAATAAAGTGTCATAATAATCGGCTCTTTAAGTTGTAAGTAGAGGTATGTGGAATGGGACGCATACCAAAGCCTGCAACTTAAACGGCTATGAATCTGTGATGTGCCTTACCATATTTGTTGTATGGGTTTTATTCGGATTTCCTGTTTTATGATTATTATGCCATGCCTGTTCATGCCTGCCCTAACCTATCTGCCTCCTGAGTATTTCCTACTTGATATCATTTCTTATATACTTCATTTGTGTTCTAACCCTCCTGTCTTCTGTACTTGACACTTGTGCTCCTCCTGACTCGCCACCTGGCATCCATATTCCTGCTCGCCTGGGGAGTTTCACTGACTCCCCTGGATTCTCATGTCCAGGTTTCGGAGCTTGGAGCGTGTAGATTCTCCCCCCTTGCGGATCAGAGTAGCGCAGCGGCAGCGTGGATCTTCAGCCGATCATCCAGAGCTCCATCCTTCCAGGCCCCCTGTATGCCTCTCGAGTTTCCTCTTAGCAAACTCGTGAGTGCCCTTTTTCTATTCATACTTGTACATTTCCTTGTATACTTGTATGTGAGCGCCCTTTTATGCTGTTCATATATGTATATCTCTTGTACTCTCGCATTTGCGCATATCTGTGATGTATTATTATTGTAATATTCATCACCTCTGGTGATAACTCTGTGATTGTATATATATATGTGTTGGAATGTATACTGCACCATTTGCTTCCGTACTCTGATTCTTGTCTGTACTGATGCTTAGCGTATATACGGGAAGGTACTTCGGACTTACGTATATACGTTGCAGTGACGACCCCGTATCGCCGGGATCGGGGCGTTACACATGCTGTATGTGTTGAGCATGCACCCATTGAGTATGTTGCTTATGCTGATGCCCGTGAGCACAGAATATGAACGTAGCAGTCTTTAGTGCATAGCGGTGCATTGTGACACCTATCCAAGATACTTCCTTCTCACATTTCAGTGTCGGTGACAAGCTAGCCTGAGAACACGAATACACTCAATGCTCGCCTATAATTTGCATATTGTGTAGATACATCTCAACTTTCTTAACTTGTTTTCGTGGTAGCTAGATATCGTGCTCCACATAGAAACCTGAAATGTTGAAGAGATCCCTATTCAGCATGGGAGAACTAATGATTAGTTCCTTAGTCGTTTTGGTGTTCTACATGAATCTAATTCCAATCGTTATTGATGACTTTTTGAGTAATAGAGTATAATTTATATAATGAGCACTCAATAACTAGACCTGCGAAGTTGACATCAATCAATGAAGGTAGGCGCAAAATCTGAAACACTGAAATTTGTTTACGTATCTCTCGATATATAATTCTTTGTCCTTATTGAGGACTTACTGTCCTTATTGAGGACTTACTATCCTTATTGTTCATTTTGTTATTTTTTTATCAATAGTAATTAAGAATCAAATTAGAACCTTGATTTTACGCTACTATAAAAAGCATCAAAATTCTTTCGGCTTCCCAATGTGATTCATGTATTCCAAATTGTTGATATCCCATCATGACTAGTCTTTTGAAATAGTTAGCCTCTTAATCCTTCAAATGATCTGCTGCTTAAAAAAACTCCAGACTAGTGAATTTTTTTTTCTTTTACTCAAGTTGATTCCTTTCTCAGCATTTTGACTATGTAATAGCATCAGTATAGTATCTGTTCAAGACTTCGAGTCTGAATACATTAAAAATCCCAAATGGAAAAGTGTGATAGGAAATAAAGTACTTGTGATTATTATATATAAAGTTAATGCAAGAGTCTCCTTGAAAATCTAATCGATAAAAGAAAAAAAAGAATAATAAATAACTGGTTGATAGTGCTCATTGTCTGATATGGTGACTAATACTTGTATTTACCTATATGTATATGTGATGACTGAGTGCAATCATCATATGCACTAATTGCGTGCAATTGAGGTAGTTATCTTATGAACCTAATCGGAAACTGTATGTAGATATTAAACCGGAAAATCAGACACACTTGTTAATAATTATAATTACCTTCAAACAAAATGATCAAGTATGGTGTTCTTTCGATGAATTGATCCCCTTGATTCGTATGCACTGGGAATTGTATGAAATTGATTATATGTGACATATAGGCGATATGTATACATATACTTATTATACTATGATCGGGATAGAAGAACACTATAAAGCTGATCAGAACTCGACCTATATAAAAAGTGAATAGATCACTACAGTATTGATTTATATAATTTTCGTGTGTGTATATATATATATATATATATATATATATATATATATATATATTATATATATATATATATATATATATATATATATATATATTGAACCATATGAAATTCTTTGAAAGCGAAATTGATAGACTGGAAAGCAAAGGTATAATATTTGGTTGATATTTCGTATTGTTGACAAATTGGTTATTTTATATGTAGGTATAAATATGGTTTTTTTTGCATTCATGCATATTGGAGGAAGGGGCCGGACGGGAGCCGGTAGGAGGGGAAGACGGGGTTACCGTTATATTATATATTTACATATCGGAGGAAGGGGCCGGGCGAAAGCCGGTAGGAGGGGGAAGACGGTGCTATTGTGTTATGATATGTTTATATACATGCTTATATCATGGAGGAAGGGGCCGGGCGGGAGCCGGTAGGAAGGGGAAGACGGGGTTACCGTTGTATTATATATATATATATACACGCGCGCGCGCGCACACACACACACATAGGAGGAAGGGGTCGGGCGGGAGCCGTAGGAGGGAGAAGACGGAGAGTATCACATTTCACTTGAAATCCGTATGTACCTATGGATCATGTATGGTATTATCCATCAAATATGTTGTGTGAATATAGACGGGTGATGTGATTGTATCATTCAATTACTTGAACAGACAAATAACATTCGTAGAAGTGCGCTATGATATTGTATCATCAGGATAGATAACTATATAAAAATTGAATGTATGTTGATGTGCTTTGTGTAAGTTATATGAAACACGTGGATGATACGTGCAGCGAGTATATAGATGAATTCACGCATATAACTGAGTATGCTACTGCAACTCATAAAGCAGGAAATCTGCGACAGAGAAACTAAATAAAGTTAAGGAGAATCAATTACTAGAAAAGTTAGACCTTCTCTCAGATTATATAGATAATGGTTCAATTACTCGTTATGATATATCACTCTTCCCTTGTTATCGCTTTTCCCTTGTTCATTTTATCCATCCATACTTGTCGTAGTTGTTGAAGAAATATATGCTCCTTACTTGTGTTTTCTTTCCTTGATACTCTTTTGACTCTCTCTCACTGAGCTGTTTAGCTCACCCCCTTCCAGTTTCATATTTTCAGGTCACGAGGAGACTGAGGTCAAGCATACCTTGGACACTTGCTAAGAATTCTTTAAGAATGAAAGTATTGTATAATGTTCATTATAGATATTTCTTATTGTATATATTCATAACCTTATTAAATGTGTATTATATTCAAGTAGTAGATTGTTGGATGGATTGGTGTAGAAAGGAACTTACTTGTGATATTCATGATGAGTCAGATAAGATGATAGTATTGCCTTATTTTATGGAGGCCGTGAGGGGTGCTCTCGGGCATATGTAGCGGATGTCAAGCCGAAATTGTTATTTGGAGAATAAGTTGATCATTGTGAGCCGTAACACTATTGTGGTTGCATGGGTGATTATTAACTTTGGTTTATATGTTTGGACTGAGGATAAGTAGGCTGATGTTGGCCGAAATTATTGTGAGTTGAAATGTATATTTGGGCATATCAGTATTTACAAAGGAGGTGCTACCGAAATTTGAAGGATTTGGATATGATTATGATGTCTACCTGTTTAAAAGAATGTTATGTTAATTGAAGATTGAAGAAATCTGGGACCGTTACACAATGGCTAGTTTACTAACCGTTAGGGGTCACTGAGTGCCAGGCCTCGGTCGACCGGCTACTGTAGCCGGTCGGCCCCTAACTTGAGACCACAACGCATAATATAAACTTTAAGCTCATTTTTGAGGCACAAAAACTTCACCGTTTGGGAATATAGGAATAATTTGTAGACCGTTAAGATATCTTTCTAATTCAACTTGAATCAAATTGATATGATATCTAAGTAAAAATATATAATCAAAATAGTGAAAAGTGTCAAAATAGAAAACTGTAAACTGTTTTTAGAACATGAACTGACTTTAACAAATATTTGATATCTTTAACCTTTGAATCAAAAAATGATTGTTTAATAAAAATGTAGCTCTAAAGTTATCTTTGAAATGCAATTCAAACCACATTGATTAAATATCAGAAGAAAAAGTTACAACCAAATTACTGAAAGGGTGTTTGAGCAATCAATAGAACGATCGACCGCCCAGTTAACCGAGAAAATCCAAGAGCTCTACAGACTCAGTCGGTCAACCGGTCGATCGATCGATCTTTACTGCGGTCGACCAGTCGGTTGACCGAGCTCAAGTCACATGAGTTTGTGCATGTCTTGTGCACATTGATCGACCGTGTGGTTGACCGGTAGAGTAAATGAGCTCTGTAGTCGGCGACGTACAGGCAATCGACTCAACCCAAAAACCAACATTTTGAAACATATAGACATCTTTTTAAATTCATTTTTAAATCTAATAAATCTTTATAAATTTTACAAAAATAAGTTAATGTAAATACAATATATCACAAGTATGTGATGAAAAATCAACACATATTATAAACATGTGAACTAGTTTTTGAGATATAGAAATTTAATCATAAAACCAACACCGTATTTTTCGAAAACCAAACTTTTGTGTGTGTGTGTATAACCTTGAGCACTCAAAACTACTCTATTCTTTATATAAATTATAAACTTACAAACTCTTGACTCAAGTCTTCTTCTTGAATAAATCTTCTTCTCAATGTTGACTTGATCCAAACTTGATTCCATCGAGCTAGACTTCTCCTTGAGTACTTGATGCGATTTTTAAGCATGAGCTCTTTTGAATCAACACGTGTTCACTTCAAAACTTGATTTTAAATTTTTTGTTGAAACTAAATATCAAACTAATATGTCGATAAATATCTGAAGCTTAACAACACAAAATCATTAGTACAATAACTACATGCATTAATAATCATCAAAACTACAGTGATGGGCTTTTGGGCCAACAAAAAGTCTCATAAGTTTATATCACAGCCTCAAGTGGGGAAAAAAAATCTCGTTTATAACAGAGGGGAAAAACTCACAATAACGAAAGAAAGAAACTTCAATGAGGGAGAATGAAAAACGTAGTACACTACATGAATCACAATAAGAATATCTTAGAAAGGACTAGCGGCCTCAATACGTCGCAAAATCTAATCGCTGTGTAACATCCCTTAGTACACCCTATAGATTTATTCGAAGTATTCTCTCGCCCACTGTGGATGAGGAGATTCAAATCTATTACGCTCTCATTAATGCACCACGGTGCAAGTAGTTGGTTGATCAAACAGACAACATTGATTGATTATTGATTAATTAATTAATTAATTCACATGTAAGTTAGTTGATGCCCACCTTGCTAGTCTTGTTGATTACGAAAGAATCCTTTTACGGATGCTGACCGCTTCCCATATCTGTGGGTTCGGTTCATGTGTGTGAGCCACACACACATACAATAAGAGAACCAATCTCGTATTGACACGTAAATTGAAATTCTTATAATCTCTTATAATATGTGTGTGAGGCCCACACACATAATATATTATAAGAGAACCAATCCACGTGTCAACGCGGGATTGGTTCTCTTATTGTATGTGTGTGTGGCTCACACACATGAACCGAATCCCATATCTCTGAACTGCACACATGCATGCAATTAAGTAATAACTATTAAGATCATAGATGCTGATGATGATAATGACAAGAAAGTTTAACGCTCAACAATTAAATTATCTAAGAAAATGAAACGAACGTCAATTGAATCACTTTCAAACTAGCAAATCAAGCATTCTTAGGTATAATAATTATAAAACTATCATATATTATTGTAGTTTTTAGTTAATGCTTTACTTATCACGCCTACTAATATTTTTATATATAATATTAGTGATTAAGAGAGTTAATGCACTTACAGCATCTATTCGTTTCT